>JAPKLW010005936.1:0-19011 GCA_026898455.1 Plectranthus barbatus | reverse complement strand
CCATCTATAGTTGTTTCCCTGTAAGTCATTCAATGATCCCCTCCTCCGCCCAGTTCAGGCGTTGATATGCTCCGGTTAACGTTGATTCTACAAATCTTTTATTGTTTGAAGGGGTATATTGTAAAGATTGTTCTCTCTGCAACCAACTTTTTTACGGCTTGATAATGGCTCCTTGACAGAGAAAGGGCCAGTTCTTATGTTGGAGAGTATATTTTTGTGTTTAAAATTAAATTATATGCTGTCGACTTTGTTTGTTCAAAAATCAAAATTTGATTATCCAGTTTTTAATACACTCGAATGTTTTCTGTTTTAGTTGTATTTTGTTGTTTGACATATCATTTGTGCTGTAGCCCAGAAAACTAAAAAGAATAAAAAGTATCTCCAGAAATGAATTAAATAAATGTAATGTAATGAAGTATTGGTGTGGAAATTAATATGTATAATTATTGTAATTGCTATAGCATGTGCATAAAACACGGAAGAAATGCAAAAGTTTCGACTGGATGAAACATTACATGAGAAATAAGAACATCAAGAAGTTCAATCACAGCAGAATATTTCTGGGAAAACCACTCTGGATAGAAGTGAAAGAGGTCTGGGGCTGAATGCAGTAGCTGAGTCGTTGAGACTTTAATTTGTAGAGGTTAGGCAAAGAGCCCAAAGTTGGAAGCCGCTCTCTCTCTCTTCCCTCTGGAGTCCACCAACAGCTTCAACCTTACTCTCGTATGTGCCATTTCTTTTCAAGTGCAGAACTACTTACTAGTAACTAGTTTATGAATATTTCTTGGCAGCCATTTATGTAGATTCAATTGGGCTGGCTTCGTGTTGTAAGTCTTGTGACCCGATAGTAAATACTTTACACATTAATTCGAATCCAAATCCAGAAAAATTAACTTGAACCTAATTTGTTAATTTTCAGGTCAACTTGAAAGTAACCTTAAATGATGTTTAATTATGGTAAAAATTTTAGTCTTAATAAAAACGACATGTTTAACATGAAAATGGTATGTTTAACACAAACGCGACCTTAACACGAATAAAAAAAATAAAAAATAGAATATGAGATTAGAATTAATTAATTCTGCGTGTCATTCAAATTACGTGGGTCGATCTAAACTCGGTCCTAATTTTAATTGAGTTTCGCAAGTTGATCCAAACTTGACCCAAATTTGAAATAGGTTGATCCAACCCATTTATTTCGTGTTAGGTTGACATTGATTATCATGCTAAGTTAAGAATTGCCGCCCGTGCTTACTATTAACTATTTTATGAATCTTGTCCTTCTAAACTTATAAAATCTATTTCAGAGAAACGATTTTTACAAATAAAGTTTTTAGAAAAATAATTAAACAGTTAATAAATTAATAAAATCTATTTATTCAGGCTATATTGTTGGACCCAAATTTGATTGAGCTAAATTAATCTTGGCCCACAACAATCAACCAAGGCCCATGTGTGAAAAATCCATCACACTGTGCCTCCCGCCCAAAGATCAGACGATTCGCAAAGGTCAACCCACAGAACCACGAACCTCGGTCAGGGTCCCAAGATACGAACTATAAGCAAAGTCAAGTCCCAAGGAAGCACGACCTGGAGCTTAGGACCAATAGCTCTTCCTCCTAGCAAGGGACCATGCAACCAGCACTAACAGCCTTCCCGGAAAATCGGGAGGATGAATACCAAGCAAAGCCTGAAACTCGGAGGACCGCTGGAAGCCCTAATCCGAGTTCCTCGCGCCACCTACAGGGGGAATATCTGATTAGACAAAGATCCTGCCCCAAATAACTCGAAAGGCCGTTGCAGAATCATTTGTAACTACCACCAAAAAAGGCGGAACCACCCTCTAAATTTCATAGGGTTGTAACGGCTCATATAGAACTATAAATGAGGAGTTCCTAGGTCATTTTGAGCAGAATTTTTCCCATACTATTGCGCACACTTTATACTTCAACGGTAATTAGCTTCGTCCTTAATATTATTCTCTTTTCTTTCTATTGTTCTAAAATCATTTTCTATTTTTGTTATTGCATAAGTTCCAAGGGTCCCTGTTTCATCACAAATCGAATCTGTAACATATATAACAAAATTAAAAGTTCTTATCCCGACCTACATCTATTTTCAATCATTATACAAAATCTATATGCACAAATTATAGTGAAACTAAATTAATATCATAACAAGAATCAAAATAAATTAAGAAAATGAAACTACTACCACTGGCACAATAATTTATAAAATGTAAAAGAACAATATTTAAGTGGTGCAATTTTAATCATATATCACGACTTCAATTCTACTAATAAAGCAATATAAACTATACAAACTCAAAAGACATAACTTCATATAATGGATATGATTTATAGAATTAGTAAACTAAAGCTTTATATTTATACAATGGAATATAATATATAAAATTCACTTTCATTAGATTGAACTAAATAATAACTAAATTAAGAATATGGATGAATACTTCATGGTTGAATACCAAAGATGGACATTGATGGAATTATTTACTGAAAGTATTATGATTAATATATTATGTACAAGGTTTATTGGTTAATATACTGGGAATCATGAATGTTGTATGATCATCTCATGTCCGAATTAACTAACAAGTTTTACAAACGCTTTTATCATCTTATCTCATCGATAGGGAGATTATACAGTGTGTAGTAAATCATGATTGATCGTATGGATCGTCTGACCTAGCGAAATATAAATGGTTTTCACAGCTAAGACAGTCTCAAGATAGACTGTTGGTATAGGTTGCAGCATACGCGGTAATAAACAACTTATCTTGGTTGCTTGGTATGCTTGTGCAGGGGTACGGATTGATAGGACCTAAGTTAAGATTGATTCCTTTACCTCACATTAAAGGAATCTTGATCTTGGTGGCTTGATGAGATCCTAAGCCTAGATAAAGGTACAGAAGTATACACAAATTGTGTGTCACTTTGAGATGCAGTGAAAGACTCTAGTCGAGCTTGTATATCTATATCTTGGGTGGTAGTAATTTGTGTATGACTTTCTTGTACTAGATCTAGGTAACCACATCCAGTAAATGATGGTGACATTCTGTGAGCAGCTCAAAAAGTTCGTTATGCTAAAGTCCTGCAGACTGATTAAGGTCAAGCATAAGTCAAAAGAGTTGAGTGGATTGACTTAGGAATATAACATGTTAATTAATTTAATAGCTTATCAGAACTTAAATTAATTAATGAATGTCTGTAACCTTAAATGTAGGGATATACCAAGCCTATGCTACGTTTCTCATAACGTGGTAGCAAATAGGTAGGACAATATTGATTATCTGGTGGCATGAATCTATATTAATTAATTAATTATATTATGGGTTGAATATGAGAATTAATTAATTGATAAGCCTTATTTATTGTTTGCATACTGGTCCTGGTCTGGCCCATGAAAGCTCAAGCCCATCTGAAATAAGAATTTTCCTATAAATAGGCCTCAGGTTCTTAGATCTCAACACACCACAAGATCATAAGTTGCAAAGCAGCAGACCAGGATTTGGGAAGCTGTGATTGATGACTGGGATCTGAGAACGAGGAGGAAATTCTGCTTCTCGATAGGCATGAAATTCGGAGAGAATCTTCACCAAATTTTTGGATCGGAGCTGGGATACAAATCAGAAGATCAGATTTGGAGGATCTTTTTCTTCTTATCTCTCCTCAATTTTGAAATTAATTTTATTAATTTCGTAGATTTAATTCATTCATCTTGTAGGATTAAATATTGTTGCGCTAGAAAGAGGATCAATGATCAAATATCTGCACATCGCGTTCTTCAGTTTCTACAATCCAGGTATTCCGCATAAATCTTCTTATGCATATTTAATAGGAACATGCTAGGATTAATCATAGGTATAATAATTTATTTTGATATCCAATTATCGATCTATGTTTACATGGATTAAGTAATTCAATTCACATCAATGAAACCCTTCAAACATATTCCTACATAGGATTCTCTTGTGAAAGCAACTAAAATTCATTTACCTCTCAAAACTAATCTTGAAATAGTGTAAATGTTGATGAAATATAAGTGAAACTTATAGATGGGTGGATGAAGCCAAATAAGAAATATCAGATATATTCATAAACATATTTAATTTATATAAATAATAATTAATTATAAATAATGTCATCATGATAAAAAAGATTTAACCGATAATTAAAAGAAATGATGACTAAAAATTAATGGAGAATTAATTAGTAACTAAAAATAATAATTCACTTATTTAGATATAATAATATTGCTATTCATTTGTATTTTATTAGAAATTTCCTTATTTTATTTTGTTTTGGTGAGTCAAAATATGTAAAAGTCATCCTATGTCTCTAGATAAGTTTCAGTACAATCTAAAATGTAAAGTACTGTATAGGCTTATTATTGAGTTGTAAGCTGGAGCTGATCAAAAGATTAGACTGATGAATCACTTTACGGACAAGACTCAACATACTAAGGTTTAAGCTGAACTTACAAGTCTGGGATATACGAATCTGGGACTGACTAGTTTGGCAACACCAAGTATGGTACTAACTAGTATGAAACTCAGAAGCCCGAATACCAATCTTACCAGCATGGGACCAAGCGTATACTGATTGGTGACGTCGGACTTGCAAGTATGGCGATATCAGTATAGAATCCTAGTTCCAGTCCCAGCACAAATAGACAAGTAGAATGTCTAGAGGAACGTAACGTACTGACAAGTACAGACTTTAAGGATTGGAGATTTCTTAAAGTCTGCAAGCTCAAGCCTCCAGTCTTGATACCTCGGACTACCAGTCCAAGATTCTTCAGACTGGCACACTGTCGGTCTGACGAAAGGTGTGCAATCACTGTTCCTGTTAGAAAAAGCAGGGCAAGTGCAGGATCTCTGGAAAAGGAGTCACTGTTCTTGTCAGAAAAAGCGGGGCAAGTGCAGGATCTCTGGAAAAGGACCACCTACCCGCCCATTGCTACAATCAACAGAGACATCCGATTGGACAACATCCAATCTGTCTCTAACGAATATATGAATTCAAACCTTCGACTTCCTCACTTATAAATACTGTAGGAATTCAACAGAAGAAGGTTACCTAACCTGATTAACCTCTTGCGAGTTTGCTGAAACTCTGTCATTTTCTCAACTCAAAGTTAGAGGTTGTTAAAGCTTTATGTGTGTCACTTTAGTGAGCACGGGACTTAGAACTTCCTAGTTCTTGAGTTATCTTGGTAATCTTTCTCTCCAAGAAAGATTACAACAGTCAAGTACGCTCTGTACTTTGACTCTTACAGGCTTTATTGCCGCTAAGCTAATAGTTTCGGAAAAACTCTAAACACCCCATTCCAGCGACAAGGATGCTGCATGGTGTGCCCACACTCCAAGAAGCTGTGAAGAGAAGGACGAACAAGGACCAGGCGAGTGAGCTTGTGGATCGGTGGACGAGGCATTCACCGATAAATGATAGATCGTAGGAGCACATGTGTAATCCTAATCTTAGTGGATTTCCAGACTTCGTGTCTGAAGAGTGGAGGTAAACAACTATAACCTTTGTCGTATTTATTGCTTTTATTTTGTCAGCTTACTCTTCTTTAAAACTCAACACTCAAGTGTTGCAGTATAAACTGAAACTGATATTAAGCACAATTGGACTTAAGTACCGAACTAAGATTTAATAAATCAAACTGACACGTCACCATCAATTTGTGTTGGTCTCGGTTTATAAGAGTAACGAGTATATGCACAACAAAAATTAAGTTTGTTTGTTAGGTAAGCTTGCACTTATCCAAGCTGATGGTGATGTGTCAACTTGGTTAGTCAAATCTCTTTCAGGTTTTTAGCGTCAAATAAGCTTAGTGTCAGTATTTAGTATATACTACAACACTTGAGTGTTAAGTTTTAAAATATAAGTATGCTGACAAAAAATAAAAATAAAAAGCAATAAATGACAAACAAATTTATAGTGGTTCAGACTAAACCGTCCTACGTCCACTCTTCAGACACTCGGTCTGGTAATCCACTAAGCTTAGAACTTTATAGGTGCTCCTATGATCTATAGCTTGTTGGTGAATGCCTTGTTCTCCGATCCACAAGCGCACTCGCCTGGTCCTTGCTTGATTCTTCGCTTCGCAGCTGCTTAGAGTGTGGGCTCACCACTCAGCCCCCTTGTAGTCGGAATGGGGTGTTTATAGTTCCCCCTTGAACTATCTCCTTGACGGCAGGTTGTCCGTTAGAGTCAGAGTACACGATATACTTGATTGTTGTAGTATTTCTTGGAGAGAAAAACTACCAAGAAATAACTCAAGAACACTAAGGTTCTGAGTCTCGTGTTCACTCAGGTGACACACGGAAAAGCTTAAAGAAGCCTCAAAAGTAAGCTTAGATGGTGTTGGCTTTTGCGTACACAGTATCTGTAAGATTTGAATTTGTTTCGGTATCGATAACCTTCTTATTGTTGAGATCTCTGATATTTATAGCTGTGAGGTTGAAGATTTGAAATAAATGCCCATTAGAGACAAATTGGAAGATGCCCAATTGGATGTCTCTATTGGCTGCTGCGCTAGGCAGGTAGGTGGTACCTTTTCAGAAGTTCTGTGCCTGCTCTGTCTTTTTCTGACTTTGATAGCGATAGTTTGTCTTTTTGTCAGAACGAAAGTATTCGCCAGTTTGAGGAATCCTGGACTGGTTGTCCTAGGTAATGAAACTTGGTGTTTCGTGCTTGCAGACTTTAAGTCTTCTCCAATCCTTAAAGTCTGTACTATTTCAGTACGTTCCTCAAGCGATTCTTCTTGTCTTCATGTACTGGGACCCGGACTAGGAAGTCCATGCTGATGCTGTCATATTGGCAAGTTCATGCTGATGACATCATCATTTGAAGTATGCTTGATCCCTATGCTGGTAAGTATGTCATACATGATGAGACCATACTTGCTGGATTTGTACTTGACGAAATCCAAACTTCAGCTAGACTCATAATCATGAAGACTTATAGAGTTCGGTGTAAACCTTTGTCTGTTGAGTCTTTTGCACATTCTAGACTGATTGGTCAGTCTAGTCTTCATACTAGCTCCAGCTTACAACTCGATAAAAGATCTTATACAAGACTTTACATTTCTCGACTTTGCTAAAACTATCTAAGATGACTTTTACATTCTTTGACCCACCAAAATACACAAATAAAAGAGCATTTCTATCAAATTTCCTAACAGTTTGGATATAGTGCAAGTTTACCGTAAAACAAATTATTTCCGCTATACAACTAAGTATACTCTGATAAATCTGGACCAACATGTATTTATATATCTAATAATTGTATGTTTCCAAACAAATTATGAATATATACTTGCCATATAATTTAACTTTTTTAATAAATCATTTGTATCAATTAACTTCGATAGTATGTAAATAAGTATTTTGTGTAATGTTTTTTGAGCAGAAAAATAAATTGTAATAATTCTCCATTTAAGTATATAAATTTAATAACAACCATAACATCAATTCTATAAATAAATAATAGTGCTAAACAGATGTATTAATATTTTAAATCATATTTGATATCAAAGATTATATTACCTTTAATTTTCAAATAATAATTAAGAATTATTTCAACTTTTTATTAAAATTAATTAATTAGTTCATTTATACATAAATAAAGAATATAATTAAATAGTTATTAATAATTAATTAAATTGTAATAATTACTTATGCACCATATTTATTATTAATTACCTAATATATTAGGTAATTAATTTTGGAAGGTAATTTGAATGGAAATTTTTCTTTAAAGATGTCTTCCTTTTATATAGGTATAAATTAATGCTCTTGACGCTTTCAGCATAATCAAATTTCACTCCAATAAACCCGAAAATACCCTACACAAATCGAAATCTAAATTTCAATGGAAGTCTAATTTTAAATGTGATATTATGGCCTTTAATAAGGCACTCCTTCGTTTCAATTATATATTCCAGTTTAATATTTTAAATTTGTCAAAAAATATTTTAAAAAATAATATATTTGAACAAATTTCTAATATTAGTTTTATTTAAAAATATTAATTAACCTCTCATTTTTATAATATTTTTCATTTCATAAAATAATTCAAGAGTATACTTATAAATTATTATAAAAAATATCAAATATAAACTCTACTAGTTTTTATAGTATTTTTCATTTCACAAAATAATTCAAGAGTATACTTATAAATTATTATAAAAAATATCAAATATGAACTCTAAAATAGTATTCATTCGTTCCATGTCAATTCGATCTAAAATAGTATTCATTCGTTCCATGTCAATTCGATCTGTGTCAATTGTTCCCCCTTCTTTTTGGTACGAGAATTAAGGATGGTGATAGTAAAATAAATTTGAGAAATTAATATTTTATTTTTGAGTGTGAAAAAATTAATATTTTAAAGAAACTAGCAAAATGAGATAAATAAAAAATAAAGTGAGACAATTCGGACAGTACCGAGTGACTAATATATATGAACGATATAATTAGAACTAACTAGAAGATTATTTAGAAGAATTGAGCAGCAACTCCAATTTGGGAAGGGAAAAAAAACTCATCTCGTAGCAATAGATGTAGAAATCGCCAAATATATAAATCAAATTCCAATGCTCTTTTTTCTATAGCAACTAACGGAAGCATCCTCACTTGTTTTCATCTCCACCAACTAAATGATCCGAGCAATGCGTTGCGTTTCTTCCTAAATCGTAGCAGGATTATCGTTATTCGGGAAAAAGCACCTGAGTGCCGTTTCATAAGCAGTGAAGATAGCTCCGTTCACAATGAAGGCCCTCGCCACCGCCGTCCCTAACCCCCTCCACAGCACATGATACCCTTCCTCCCTCACGCTCCTCCGGAAGCAATCCACAATCCCATCGTATCTCAGCGTCGCACTTGACTGAGCCTGAAGCCGAGTCTTGATCACATCCAAAGGGTAGCTGCAGATCCAGCTAGCAACACCAGCTAGCCCTCCTGCAAGAAGCATTGTCCCAAACGACTCCTGCCCGCTCTTCCTGCACCCGGGGTGGAGCCCTTCTCTCGTATACTCGTATGTCCAGAAGTAGATGCCGTGTGCTGGGGCATCCCTCAGCGCCGTGATGGCTAGGCCCCGGTACAGGCCTCTCCATCCTTCTGCTCTCAGTATGCTTCTTGCAACATGTGCTGGCCCCTTGTGGATGCTCGGTTTGTTGGTGTTGTGGTTGGCTTTCGGCTGCAGCTGGAGGCGGATCTTGACCAGCTCGACGGGGCTGAGGACGAGGCTTTGGATGGCTCCGGTGCCAAAGCCACCTAGAGCAACTCCTGTGTATGAGGGTGGATCATTTGGTGCAGAATTCACATCAATTGCTTTGGAGAGTATTGCGTAGGTCTGGAAAGCTATAGCATTCTGAGAAATCAAGAAAATGGAGATTTGTTAGAAGCTTAGCTTAGGTTGATTTCTCCAACCTTAATTTCATTCTTTCAAATGTATAGATAGATGATCAAGGCAATCCCAAATATCCATTAAAAAGAGATCACGAACTAAGGTTTTTGTTATTAGATGGGGAAATCCGGATTGAACCCGAATTCCATAAAAAAGTGAGTGAATATCGTTAAACTAATAAGATTAGACCAAGTCTTTCATTTTAATAGTTGAAGAAATTGACCCCTAATTGAAGTATGGAATAAAATTAATCTTAAAAATTACTCTAGGATTTCAAATATCTTGAAGATTTTAAATTAAGCGTTTGAATATCAGGAGAGATCATATAAAAAACCACCTAACTCATAAAAAAAAGTGAAGAAAAACTGAAAACCAAAATAAAAATAGGAAGAGATTAGAACCTGAAAAGTGACAGAAGCCAAAGGAGCGGTCATGCCACGGTAGAGGGAAAAGGGTCCCTCGGCGGCGACGAGGCGGCGGAGGATCTGAACCGCCGATCCTGAGGCGGAGCTCTGCTGCCTTACTCTGAGTGTATCGAGCGGATACCCGGCTATCACTCCGGCGGTGCCGCCAAACCCCCCGGCCACGAATTCTCTCCCCCAACTGTTTGCAAGAAATTCCGGCCAGAAATCCATTTCACCCTCCCACTCTCATTCCACACACACACACAGATAGTTTTTCTCCTTGCAATCCCAACTCACATATATTAATCAATAATTTGTAATCTTCAATTCCCAAATTTGAATAAACACGCACAACACACCTATATGATATCTTTCCTCCTTACCATAAATGTAAAAACTCAAAATATTTTTTCAAAAACTCAATTTAATTACTATAAACATGACCTATATTCATTCAAGAATTCGTGAGGGCAGAAGAAACCAGCAAACACAAACACACCACTGTTTCTGTCTTTCCTTTTTTTGTTCTTGAATCTGGATGAATATTCTAGAAAGATAGCATCTTCTCAGCAAGAATTCTAGGATGTGGAGCAGAGAAAAAAGGTCGAAAGAGAATCTACCACATTTAGAGATTTCAGCTCACGGGTAGCTCTGTATTTTTATATGTATATTTTTTGTGTGGGCAGAAATTAATAATGAATCAGACCCTCCCGGCAAAGAAACAGGAAACAGAAGTATCAGAATCAGACCTCGGAATTAGGGATTATGGGCTCAAAAAATTTGTTGATTTTGGGTGGAATTCTTCAATCTTATGAAAAAGAGTGATGATTTAATTTGGTAATTAGTTCGTCGAGACGTGAGTGAGTGGGAAATGAGTCATGCATAATGAATTTGGAATTATCCAAACAAAGTATGCTTTGCTTCCACTACTTTGGTGAAGATTAAATTGCAAAGGGATTAAGAAACATACCAAACATTTGACGTATTATATAATGTGCTCACGTTTTAACTCCTCTTTCCTAATTGCTCAGACAAAAAGGAAAAAAAGAAAGAAAAAGGTAATCCACTTTGATAAACTTTCACACCCTTTTAAAAATTGCAAAAAAGTTCTATGATATGGTTTCACCGTCATAAATTTGTTGGGCAGTCTTTATAAATCATATAATTTTGTATTAGTAATAATGTAATCAAGAATTATTACATTTAAATGATACATTTCATAATTTATAATAGCGTATCAGTTCAATTTAAATGATGAATTTATAGGATATAGAAAAATATACTTATTATAAATTTACTCAATTAAAATGATGCATTTTACTAGTAATAGTTTAATTATCAATTCATGATCCAAAAGATAGTTTATTTATCAATTCAGGACGCGAAAGATGATTTGCCAATCCAGAATCCGAAAGATCAAACAATTCTCAATCTAGGACCTCATATTGAGTTCTGGATTAAGAATTGTATGATCTTTTGGGTCCTGGATTGGGAATTAATCTTTCGGATCCTGAATCAATAATTAAACTATCTTTTGTGTCCTAATAAAATATATGAGAGAGACATTTTTAAAAATTTGTCCTCACGTTTTAAGATATAATGATTTAAAATTTAAATTACTTCCACCAATCAAAATTGCATGACTGAAGATTTAGTCTATAAAAATTTAACAAATAAATTAGATTGTTGTAAAAAATAACATTTATTGTTAATAAAGACGAATTTGGAATTCTTGAATGATAAGACCAATGATTGTGATTTCTTATTTTCAATATTATAACTTTTAACAATATTATATATAATACAAAAATGGGTTATTGAAGAAAAAGCATTTATGCAAGCATAATATGTTTGATAAAAGGTATAATATATTTTAAAAATAAATAGAATAATTCAAATTCCGATTTATATATTATTTTATTTCAATTGTATTTATAAATGATAACTAGATTCCATTATATTATAATCAAATCTTATTATACTAAATATTGCTAAACTTATAAAATTGATCGTAATATATTAAAAGTGACATCCATGATTCATCCTAAAAGATTAGGCAAAAAATTATACAATACGAAACCACAATTTTTTTTATTTTTTTTTATGTGATGGATTAAAATGTATCCATATATTAAATATATTTTTTCAACAAATAAAATAGTTTTAATTGAGTAATAACTTTTATACAATTAAATATAGTATAAATTTATGAATAGTAATTATAACATGATCAGATCTCACATCACGAGAATAAAATAAAAAATACATTGATTTTGAGCAAGAAAAATATAATTGGAAAAGAATGATTTGTCACCTTTTACATCCACAGAAAAGTTCATTTGTCGTGCCACCTTATCATTTTTGGGCCTCTCTAAACATTTAATATCTTATCATATTTTCATATAATATGTTTGGATCTGATGAGTAACATGAATTCATTAATTTTTATCTGGAAAAAAAAACTCCATAATATTATAAATGTCAAATTTTTAAATGAGACGGTCTCATCATTTTTATTGTGAGACGAATTTAATGAAATATAATGTGTTTCTTTCTTGCAAATGATGACTCACCATTTGTATTGTGAGACGAATTTAATAAAATGGTGTGTTTCTTTATTGCAAATGATGTATTTTTTTATTACAAATAATGTAATTTTAAAAAACGAAATAATGTATTTAACTTATTGAAATAATGTATTAAGGTCAGTCTCACAATAAAAAAATGATAAAACCATCTCTCAGGAGACCACCTCTATATAAATTGTTGCTTAGGGAAATACAGAAGATATTACAAACCACATGTTTCGAGAGACAAATAGAGTACGCAATACTTCATATTCTATATCTCGAAATAATGGGATGAGTAAAGTATATTCGAACCAAATCGAATAATGTATTGTTAAATTTGATTTGTTTATTTTGAGTTGTTTTTTTATTGAATATTATAATGCATACGAACTTAATTGAACTTTAATTAAGTTTAAACATACTTTATAAAACAAGAAAATATTTGTTATATTAGAATATCATATTTATACTTAAATTTGAATTTTCTTATAACTAACAAAGTAATCAAAGACTCATCACACTTACTAATACAAAAATATACAAATATTAATTTTTTAAAGTTAATATATTCTTATTTTATATTCATCTTAATTGACAAA
Source organism: Plectranthus barbatus (assembly GCA_026898455.1). NCBI lineage: Eukaryota > Viridiplantae > Streptophyta > Magnoliopsida > Lamiales > Lamiaceae > Plectranthus > Plectranthus barbatus. The sequence continues at coordinate 6,001 of JAPKLW010005936.1, read as the reverse complement.
CAAACTGTTGGGAACCGAGACTCTGACATTAGTATGATATTGTCCTCTTTGGGCCGAGCACAAGCCCGCACGAATTTGTTTTTGGGCATCTCCCAAAAGGCCTCATACTAATGGAGTTAATTGTTGACTTATAAACCAATGAACTCTTCTTTCATTTGTCGATGTGGGATATTGGGTTTGCTACCCAACACAAACTTATATGTTGAATATTATAAAGTTCGGATTTCGTAGATGATCACAATAGTTATCATTGATAATAATGAAATATATCATTTCTAAGAACAATTTTACAAATCAAGAACCATGAGATTTATGTATAACTGTGTGATAATTTAACTAAACCCTAAACCACGAAGTCCTACATATATTTTAATTAAGTTAAGAAATAGTTGAATTATCCATAATGGTTTTTACTTAATTAATCTGAAATTCAAAATCATTATAACATTTATTATGCTATTTTCAAAATAAAATTATGTAAACAGTCAAATAAGGACAATTATAAAAGTTTATCAGTTAAACATTATTTTACTTTAAAATAAACAAATCCAAACAATTAAGATTTAATTGTTAATATGAATTTTCGAAAAAAAAAACTATAGAGCAAAATGAGAGTGTATATATTGTCCATAATATTGTATGACATTGAGAACAACATGCATGGAGTGGAAGATTAAAAACATATGCAAATAAACTAACTGCGAACAAAAAAAATTAAGAAAATAATTTTTACACGTATCTCTAAATCTGCAAAAGTCTTACGACTAAAAACATTCATTAAAAAATTGTCTTCACTTATATACAACTATATTATCTTTAACTTTTTGATATTTGGATAAGTGATCAATTGTAAGAATATTCCATCTAGAGATTTATTCAACTCGGTAATCAATACTACAAAAAGAAAATCTAATCTAGAGATTCTAGACAAAATGACTGATATGCTCTTCATAATAGAAATGAAGCTTGAGTTCTTCAATAGCAACTAGTTCTCAAAAATAGAAATTCTTTTTATCGATGGTAGAATGGATTGCTTTGACTTCACTTTCTCTACATGTTAATCCATGCTTTTGCTTTCTTTTTCTCCAAATCTTTATCCACGTTTTCTTTATATATTAATGCTATGCATTTCTCAATCAGTTTCATTTACATTATCAAAGTCATTCTGCACAGCCCCAAATTTTCATTTTCATTTTTTATTTTTTTTTGATGGGGTAGTCTTAACGGCAACCACTACTCTTCAACCCAACCTTTACATCAGATATCATATTAAATATTTAAAAAATTGGAAGAATGATGTTAAATTATAAAATAAACATCTGCTCCAACCTCAAAAGTCTGAGTCCCACGTTCATTTAGATACTTTTATGTAGGAATGTCAATCGGGCTAGCCCGTCGGATTTCGGGCTAACCCTATCAGATTGTGGGCTATTCGGTCCGGGTTAAATCGGGTTGAATTTTTTCGGGCTAAAAATTCTTGAACCTAACTCTAACCCACCGGTTTTCGGGCTGACCCGTCGGTTTGGCAAGATTTACGAGTTTACTTTTGTAAAGATTTTCTTAAAATATTTTAACAACCTCTAAAACAAAATAAAAATGAAAATGATGAACCAACATAAATAAAAGACATCAGACAACAATATCTTCGTCAAAAAATAGTGATAAGTAGATAAAAGGTTGACCAATCATAGTTTAAAAAAATATCAATCCTTATATGCGAACTATTTTAAGTAATAGAAGTACATTATTCAACATATTAAATGATAAAATAGAGATTATAAAATTAAATGTAGCTTTCACTTGGGTGAACATAACAACGAGAGGTTTGTAAAGGTGCTTGAAAGGAAGAAATGAGTATGCACGCTTATTAGGAGAGTGACGAGTGGAAGACAGTGAAAGAGAAAGAAAGGGAGGATTTTTCAATTTGAGGGTAATGGACTACGTCATTGTGAGAGATAAATGAGATTTTGTGTGACGAAAAATTAGGTTTAGAGAATTGGGTTTGGGGTATAGTAGGATATAAATAATATTAGAAATAATGAATAATAAAATATTATATATATATATATATATATATATATATATATATATATATATAAAATTAAATATTGCCAGACCTACGGGCCGACCCGCAATCCACCGGGCTGAACCCGTTCGGGCCGCCAACCCGTCAGGTTCAACCCGTTCGGTTAAAAATAATTTCAGGTTGAAATTTTTTTACCCTAACCCGCATTTTAACCCACTGGTTTCGGGCTGACCCATCGGTTTCGGGCTTTATTGACATCCCTACTTCTATGTCCTTTATTCAAATCCTATAAAGATCTAACTAAACACATATTTTCCAGATTATTGTATATAAAACTATTAAGTAAATATATTTAAATATTAAATGATTAAGATTAAAAGATATTTAACATATTTCATTTTGCAGGAAATTTAATGATAATTTGAGGGGCAAGATGAATTGTGTAGTAGTTGCAGAAATCTTAGATTTTATATCATAATTGCAAAGATTGAAAAATTAGTTATACTTGTAAAATTAATGAAAATTTATGTTAAAATTTGGAATTAAACAAAAATTAATTTTATATGAATCGGGCCAACCAACCCGCAATAGTTTTTTGGGCTTCTAGTATCCAAACTCACGCACCCGACCCGGTCCACAATGAGCCCGACCCGGGACATGGCCGTTGTCTCCAACCACTTCTCAAGTTGTGGCGGTGGGTTTAATGGATATATGACGGTGGCTATTTGGGGAAGCAGCTGAGTTAAGCGACACCACGCCCTTCTACGCGCCGTTGCCTATGGCTTTCCTTTCCCTCTCTCTTCTGCCGGCCTCTCCGCCGGCGAAGGCTCATTTATTTCCCGCTCCTTCAACCCCGTTTAAACCCTCTTCGTCAAGAGCCGTTCTTCTGCTACCGCCTTTGTGTTGTTTCGGAAGAATTCCCTCCGTGGAGTTGACGCGAAGCCGACGGAGGTCGTTCGTGGTTGGCATGGCCCCTGAAGAAGAGAAGATGACCCGACGTTCGCCTCTTGATTTTCCCATCGTGAGTATTTCGCCGATTTGTGCTTGGGACTTTCGTCGATCACCTTGCGTGGTTGTTAATTATGATTTCATTTTGTGATATCGGCTGTATAAGATTTAATTAAGTTATATAGAGTTTGTGTTTCTGTTCGGAAGAAGATTGGAGGGTTTCTGTGTTGGTGACATTATATAACGATTGCGCTGCTCGTATATGATGCAACAAGAAATTTGATGACAAATTGAGTGTGCAAAAACTGGAGATTTGTGAAGAACTGGATAGTTTGAGCATCCATGAGTATTGTACGTGTGTAGTTCAAGAAAAAACCCAACCCAAGCACTAGGTGAAACTTACTAGTTAACCCAACCCATTTGTGGATAAACTGATATTGGTAAAAGTCGAAATTCTTTATGCTATTTTTGATTTCCGTATTATTATCAAGATAATAATTATGTGTTCACTATCTTGGTCATTTCAGTTGACTCTCCTGCAAAGATTATGTGTTCAACCTTTTGAATATGATAACCAGATAGACTTATCTGCTGCAAGCATAATCTGATTTATGCATTCCCAGAGCTTAGAGTTGTGTTCATAGCTTACATGATTAAGACGTGCCTAAATCTTTTGAGCTTGGCAGTTAAACGGTCCAGTGTCTATATTATCACCAACTATGAGGTAGTTTTCATTCATTCCTGCACATTTTTGCATTCGAGAAAAGCACGAACGAGGTGTTCTCATTGGGTTATATGGAACACCTATTTTGTGCGCGCGGGTTGATTACATTCATCACATTTGAATTGTAGTTAGAATTCTGCTGTCTGAGATTTTGTTCTGTAATTACATGCATTATTAATGAGTGGACCTTCACCTCTATTGATCAAATACAATGCCTTTGGTATAATTGTTGTAGGAGTGGGACAGGCCAAAACCGGGTAGGAGACCAGATATATTTCCTCAATTCAGCCCGATGAAAACTCCACTACCGCCACCAATGCCAGCGGATCCTCCAGAAGAAGATGAAGAAGACGAAGAAGAGAAAAAAGAGGAAGGGGAGGAGAATCCTGAGGAGAACCCGGACAAGGAAGATAAATGACTTCTTTCAATCTGCACTTGAAGACACAAGTAGACAAGACCTTCAGATGACTTCCAAGCATATATAGTTTGTGCGACATGTTTGGTTTTCAAGTCCACCAATCGACTTGCAAAGTTGTTGGAGAGACTTCGAGACCAAGTTGTAGGGCTGTATGTGAACCTTTCGTCTATATTAGCCTCGTTGAGCCGGTCGATGAGTCTTCCTATTCGGTCTAAGTTCAATTGCATTAGTTGAGATTTCTGTATGGAAGACATCGGATATGTGGCATTTTGTGTAGGCTGTTTACTGTTTGATTCTTTTGAAACTAATGACAACGTGATGGCTTATTATGTATTGCTCCTTGCTTCAAACATGGCGCTACACCGTCTAAATCAAGTGAAGTTCAAGCTAGACATTGGACTACAATATTTTTTCAATGATTATTTTTTCAACTGAGGTATTTGTGTTTCTAATTTTTTATGTTAATTATCAACTGCAAGCAGTCCGAGCTCAAATGATTAGTGTTTGACTTCGTTTGACACCAAACTCGGACATCCATTGCATTTTGTTCGATTACAACCTCACAATATTGAACAAACGCAGAGAAAATTGCATACCAAGATGAGTGTTGGGTTCAAATATGAAATAATCCATCCAGGCTTGAAAAGGCCAAGATTTCACGCCAACTGTCAGGTATCAACATTATTATTTCCCAAATTTTGGGACAGGGTAATACTAGAACTCTGGAATCACATAGTAGCCAGTAGGGCAGGGTAATAATTAGAAAACCTCCTGAGAAGTTAATAGGTCTGCAAACATCAATATACTGTAAAACCTAGCATACAACATCAATTAGTTTTTGGAGGTCTCATTTCTTGCCACTTTTCTTCAATCCAGAACCTCCAAATGCTCCCTTCTGCTGAGCCTTTGCCTTTAGCTCCTTGAGAGCCTGCAGTCAAGGATGGAATTAGTAATGAACATAGGTTCAGAGGAAAGGAATCATGGTTTACCAATATGAAGATTACCTTTTCTTCCTCCTTCTTCTTTTGAATGTTAGCCTTGTCCATCTAAAAGAAGTCAACAGCGTATTTTTAGGTAAAAAGGAAACGAGATAAAGAAAACAATGTGCATTTTACATGAAGAAAATGCAGATCCACCCATTATTATCCTTCTAAGAAAACATGAACGACACTGTTTTTCTCAATCTCTGTGATATTTCTTCGACTTCCTCACAGCAGCTTGCATTCACAATGGTTATGTCCGACTTATTTTGTCACCAAGGAAAATGCAAGAGAAATTCACTATTCTTTATCCCATTCACTAGGACTTACATATTTTAACTAAACAGAAGTGAAACTAGCTATGAACTAAATTACATCAAGAATACACACAGCAACCAGATCATATATTGGAAGTAAGTATGGAGATGTCCTACATTTGAGATAGAGTAATCAGCAAAAAACTGAGTCCTCATTTTTACAATTCATAAATTTAACTCGCCTGGACTACAAGAAACTATAGTAACAAACACAAGGGGAAAGAAAAAACACTATTCCAACTTAGACGGAATTTCAGGTATAGAATTCATTATTCACTCATCCGACAAATACATAAATCAAGAATGCTCACTGCTCGATGGCAACTAAACAAGCTTAACTTGGATTGATAAAATCAACTCCTAATGTATGAAACTCACAAACACGGCTCAACCTGCCTCAATTGTAAAACGAATAAAATATGATAATAAAACCGCACTTTCCAACAAGATGCAATTTCAGGTAACTAGAACTCATTAATCCAGCAACGATTAAAATCGTCAATGAAATCACACTCAAACAACTCTTTCAGCTCGCACAAAAAAAAGAAGAAGCTTAAACTGGATCGAATAGCACAATATTAATCAAAA
>JAPKLW010005935.1:0-19020 GCA_026898455.1 Plectranthus barbatus | reverse complement strand
GGGGGATAAAAAGTTGATGTCTGAGATCAACTACCAGGTATCGTTCCCTCTTTTGTCTGATTTTCAAACTTATTCCACTCTTCGAGTTGGAAATAAGTTTGGGGGGATGTGGACAAGAGATGGAACATTCTATCTTTTATTCTGCTTTCCGTATTTAAATTTTTGCCTTAAATTTCCGTATTTAAATTTTGCCTTAATTTTTAAATTTTATTCTATTTTGTGGGGAAAATTTTTGAGTTTTGAAAGAACCCGAATGAGATTGTGAGAATTGAATCGATTGAGGGTTGAGTTGAATTGATTGTGATTGTGGTTAGATGCCTATGAATGTAGAATACCGCATGATAGGATTGATTTGATACTTATGCTTGCATGCTGATTGAGCTGATTTGAAATTGACTGCGGAAGAAAATTTTTGAACCCTTGTGTGAGAATTTTGAGCCTTTATTTCGTTTGATGTGAGATTCACATGTGTGTTTTTATTTCTCTAGAACTTGCCTATTTTCTGTGTTGAGGCTGCATAGTGTGCACGAGTTTAGAAAATGATCTTAGGCCATCTTTGATAGCCCAATTCTCTAAACACTGTCCCTTCACATTGAATTTTCCCTAGTTATCCACTTTTGAGCCTATACAAAATTTTTCTTTCCTTGTCTATGAGATTAAGAAGAAGTATTGGTTTCGCTCATGTCTTGAGTTGTGGTATATGTGGGTGGAATGATTGTGATATGGAGATAAGAAAATATAAATTAATGGTGAAAAGATGTGTGAAAAAGATGCTCAAAGAAATAATTAGAATTCTCATAAGCTCTCTGAAATGAAATGAAAAAATAAAATAAAATTATGAGCATAAGAGATTCAAAATGAGCTAGAAAAAAAAGGAGGTTGTGTATTTGTTGATATATTTGAGGAGAAGGGTGAATGAACTTAGATGGTGGTTTGGATTGATTGAGCAAGTACAACTTGATTAATTTTAGTCACTTGGCCATATTTTCCTACCCCTCACAAAAGCCTACATTACAACCTTATGAAAGTCCTTTTTGATTCTAGACTTGTGTACACATTCTAGCAGTGGAGATATTAGAAAATTTGCAAGCCTATGGTAGAAATTTCTTCATACATGTTTTTGAGTGCTTTCATCTATATCTTAAACAATTGAGAGTTGAGCGATACACTTCCTGTGAGTTCTTCCAATGTTGATGAATTTTCTGTCTCTGTCAAATTGCTTGTGTGTAGTGAATTTTTGATTCTTGACTGTGATGAATCTTGTGAGGCATTGCACTTTAATAGCATGATCTTTTGATTTCTTTCTTGCCTATTGATTGAGGACAATCAAACGTTCAAGTTTGGGGGGTTTGATAAGCTCATTATTGTACTAACTTATCTATATTATTTTCTATTAATTTATGTAGTTTTATTGAGTTTATATATATATTATGTGCATGAGTCTATACTAGGTGGTATTATGCGCGTTTTGGTGTTTTTGCAGGTTTTAGGCCAAATTCAATGGAAACCCATTCCAAGAGCAGCAGATGTTCAAAGAAACAGTCACAACTTCTTCCACGGTTAGAATCTGAGCTAATGGAGCATAGCATTTGAAAGATCTTTGAGTTAGTTTTCCAACGCAACTAGAATCGGGTCAATCGGAGTTCGGAAGAGAAAGTTATGGCTAAAATCGTGAGATCGCGCAGGAGGGGCGAGAAGCTGCGTCGACAGACGCCAATCAGAAGCGATCGACGGAGACCAGAAACTCACGTCGATCGACGTGGATCAGAAGCGGTCGACGCGAGCATGTTTTTTGGAGCAAAAATCTGATAAAATTCGGATTTATTCATATCTTTAGCCCTAGATTTGATAGGATACACATCCACCACTATAAATAGCCTACTAAACTCGATTTTTGAGTATTCCTTATCATATTTTCGCTTTACAATTTGGTTTTGAGAGTTTGGAGACTTGGGGAACACGAAACCCTTTTATTTTCTTGTAAGTTCTTTATGTTTATGCAATTCAATATGTTTTATTTTAGATTTCTATCTACGATGAGTGGCTAGAAACCCTAGCGGATTCTAGGGGTTGATATTATTATGGATGCATGTTTGGATTAATTAATTAGGTTCATGATTCCTGTGTTTATTCTATAATTCTAGATTAATTCAAGGATCGAGAGGTGACGATTAATTTAGATGTCTAGCTATTGATAGAAGGACCGAGAGGTGAATATTAATAGTGGGAATAGGAATACATGATACGATCTACACTATCCAAACAGATGTACTAGATGTATGAATTGAACTGATTTGCTTATCGGATTGACTAGTTTGGTGTACTTTGAGACCGAGCGGAGATGAGTCACTAATTAGTAATCTAGGTTATATTTGCCAAACAAGGAGATATAACATCATTGCAGTATTTCACCTGTTAAATTAATTGATTCCTACATGTTATCCATAATAAGAGTTCTTCCCTAGAATCTGTGTTCTTTAATTTGCTTTCCAAAACTCCTTTAATTTTCAAGTATTGTTTTCTTTACTTTTACAAAACCTTGATTTTGAATTCCTCAAACAATGAATTTTAGAACTATAGCTAGTACATAGGATAATTTCCCCATACAATTCCCCTGGATCGATAACCTTAGGGTTTACAAATTTATTTGCCGCTGTTATTATAATTAATCTGTTAGAAATAGCAGTGATCAGCATCTACAACCGGAAGCCTCGTGTATAAAGGAATTTCATTATCGTGAATTAAATCACTTAATACTTATAAGCTCAAATCATTCATGGATATTGTAGACAATTACCAATCGGTAATAAATCCTAGCATGCTCCAAGGAATTTAATGTGATGGTGTATAAGAATACCTTTTATTACAGATTTGAGTTTTTCTTCGCGTTGAATCCAAATCCAATTCCACCACGCATATCACTTTAATTTGCGTAATGAGAAATTAATGATTTTCAGTATTAATTCAAGATTTAATTAAATAAAAGATTAGAAAATAGGAATCTAATGTTCCCGAGCTTTATGCCTACGGATCTGTTACCCTTTGCATTCAATCTTGTTACCGGTGAGGATTCCACAAGTTTGTGTTGCACGACACGGAGTCAAATTTCTTCCTCCCACTGCAAGTACGCGCTGCCCTCTCTCTCTCCTCTCTAGGGTTTCAATTGTTGTGTCTTGTGATATTTTAGGAGAGAAATGACTATTTATAATATTAGAGATAAACCCTAATGGGCTCCTCTTGAAAAATTAAATTGGGCTAGATCTGGGACCTAATACTAGTAATAAAGTAGGCCTACGAATTGATTAATTCTCATGTCAACCCAGGACATAATTAATTAATATTAATTCTTTTTCTCCACAGAATTAATACTGACCTACCCCTTTATTACCATGTTATGAGAACGGACTGCATTAACTTGATAAATCACCATATTTAAGGTTACTGAGCATTCATTAATTAATTGGAGCTTCTTACATGCTTCACACAATATTATTAATTTCTTATTTTCCTGAGCAGTACTACTCAAACATTATTACCCGTTCTTGAACTTAATCAGCCTGTAGGACTTTAGCACGCTGAACCTTATTGAGCTCCTCAGGGAATGTCCCCATCCTATTACTTGGATATGGTAACCTAACTCAAGTCGTCAGGACGTTCTACACGAATTGCTATCACCCAAGATGTTTGTATACGAGCACGTTACTCAGGCTCTCCACCATGGAAGGTCAAAGCAATAAACAACCTGTGCATACTCTTGAACCTTCGTTAGGATTTAAAATTAATTAAGACACGAGATCTTGTATTCTCTTAAGTTCGACAGATGAATACATCAAACAATGGTCCAATCAATAGGCAATAGCATGTACCAGTATATGAAGTGATCAAGATAAATCATTTCGATCCGACTATGATACAGCCAACATCGACAAACATATCCTCAACAATGTCTCGACTGTGATAACAATATTTATATCTCGCTAGGTCATACGATGCATACGGTCTTCTAAAATCTACAACACGTCGTATGATCTCCCTATCGACAAGATAAGAAGATACTATTGTTCTCGCATGTAAGTTTGTTAAAAGATAGGTAATAAAGATGTATGTATACACATTGTAATAAATGCTTTCAGTATACAAAACCCAAACATCTCCCACTTACACTCAAAGCATTACATCCGCCATCTAGAGTATACAGTGTGTCTATCTAGCCTTGCTATTACATTGACCACTTTCAGTGGTAGGCATTCACCTCGGTCCTTGGTTAAGAATATGACCTTCGTAAGCCTTCTATGGTAAGCAATTTATGAATAGATCAATTAGGGTGTCTTTAGTGTCAATCCTTTTGACCTGCACATGGCCTCTCGAGCGATCTCTCAAATGATGTGGCACTTCCTTTCTTTGTGTTTGCTTGTCTTGCGAGTCCTTGGTTCTTTTGTTTTTGCCACTGCACCAGTGTTATCACAATAAATTTTGATACTCTTAGCCAAACACAGAATCATATCCAACTCTAAAAGGTAATTTCGGAGCCATACTGCTTCTTTCAAAGCTTCGGTAGTAGCGGCATATTTTGCCTCCATGGTGGAATTTGCAATGCATTTCGGATTTGCACTCCTCCCAGATAAAGCTCCACGTCCCAAGGTCAACACATAGCTTGAGGTTGATTTCTTCTCATCCTGTTCTCTTTGGAAATTCGAATCTGTGTAACCCATAGGGCACAAATCCTCACATTGATAAGCCAGACAATAATTTATAGTCTTATTCAAATACTTGAGGATGTGTTTTACCGTAGTCCAATGCACCTGTCATGGGTTAGATTGATATCTCGCTACCATGCCAAGGACATAGCAGATTTCAGGCCTGGTACACAACTAGGCATACATGAGGCTACCCACCGCAGATGTGTATGGTACAAGACTCATCTAATCTTTCACTTCTTGTGTCTTAGGACACTGATCTTTAAAAAGATGAACTCCAGGATGAAATGGTAGTAAACCTTTCTTGGTGAGTTGCATGTTGAACCGGGCTATCACAGAGTCCACGTAAGATGCTTGGGATAAGCTTATTATCATTTTCGTATAATCTTGTAAGACCTTAATCCCATGGATGTGCCCAGCTTCTCTCAAATCCTTCATTTAAAACTGTTCGGACAACCATTTCTTTATGTCCGACAATAATCCCACAATGTTTCCAAATAAGAGAATGTCATCGACGTATAATGCAAGGTACACAATGCTCCCACTGACACAAAATTGGTACACACAACTTTCATTTTCCAACTGTGAAAATCTATAAGATTTAATCACATCATTGAAACGTAAGCTCCATGATTGGGAAGCTTGTTTAAGTCCATAAAGGGACTTCTTGAGCTTCCTGATAAGATGATCTTTGCCTTTGTGCACATAACCCTCGGGTTGCTGTATATAGATGTCACAACCTTCTTCATGATAACCGTTTAGGAAAGAAATTTTGACATCCATCTGTCAGATCTCGAGGTCTATACGTGCCGCTATGGCAAGAAAGATTCGGATGGATTTGAGCATGTCTATCAGTGAAAAGGTTTCATCATAGCCAATGCCCTCTTTCATGCCCTCTTTCCGACTATAACCCTTTGCCACCAGCTTGGCTTTGAAAGTCGTAATCTCTCCATCCATACCCTTCTTCATCTTGTACACCCACTTGCACCCTATGGCCCTAAAGCCACCAAGTAGCACATATTTCTGGTATACGTCCATAGCAGTTATGGATTTATTTGAGAGTCCATGGCGATACGCCATTTTTCAACATCTATGTCATTTACAAATTCATCGTAGGTCAGTGGGTCAGAGTCATCTTGTCCGTTTTCTAGGTTTAAGTCCAAAGACTCACCCACAAACATATACCTTTCAGGCTAGGTCATGACCCTCCCACTGCGACGAGGCTTAGGCACCATGATAGTAGTTGGTGCAGTAACTTGTGGTTCTGCACCTTGCACTATTAAAATGCACAGGTGGTACTGTACTCTTCGGAGGTACAACCTTGCTTGCACGATGCCCTTCCTTAGGATTCACATCATCTCCTTCTATTTCTTGAAGAACTATAACACTCCTCGATTTGTAGTTTCTTACATACTCTTACTCCAAGAATCTAATATTAGTGCTAACAATGATTCTTTGACTCTCGTGAATAATAACCACCTTTTGTTTGGTAAGGATACCTTATAAATAGCATCACTTTTGACCTGCATTCTAATTTATCCGGTTCCTCCGTTAGCCCGTGTGTTGGACAACCCCAAACTCTGAATTTGCTCAAACTAGGTTTGTGTCTAAGAAAGAGTTTACTGGGTGACTTATGATCCGATTTTGAAAGTACCAAGTTTATAATGTACGTTGTTGCTTCCAATGTGTATCCCTAAAATGAAATAGGTAGGCTTGCATAACTCATCATTGATCAGACCATTTAGAAAAGAGTTATATTGCTTCTTTCAGCTACACCATTTTGCTGAGGAGTACCCGGTGCCGTCCATTGGAATGTAATCCCATTATTTGCAAAGTACTGCAGGAACTCATTCCTAAGGTATTTGCCACCGCGATGAGATTGTAGTGACTTGATGGTTTTCCCGACCTTCTTTTCTACCTCGTCCTTAAACTCTTTGAATTTCTCAAAACATTCAGACTTGTAGCATAATAGATAAACGTATCTGTATCTTGAGTAGTCGTCAATGAAAGTGATGAAATACTCATAACCTCCACAAGCTTGCGTGGACATAGGTCCACAAAAGTCAGAATAGATCAACTTCAACACATCTTCTGCTCGAGCTTGACTACCCTTAAAATGTCTAGAAGATATCTTTCCCTCTATGCACGATTCACAAATTTGATAAGGTACAAGTCGGATTTAGTCCAATGTACCGTCATCTGCAATTCGTTGAATACGCTTCAAGTTGATGTGTCCAAGTCTCAAATCATAGAGATGTGTAAAATCCTCATTAGAAGAAAAAAACTTTCTATTTCTAATATTATCAATATCAGATGAATTGCATGCAACATTTTCGGATGGCTTATGATGATAGTTAATAACATAGAGAGAGTTAATCATCATTCCACGACAGATACCATTTTTATTGCAAATTATACAAATAAATAACCATTATAAATAACGAATATCCATCAAAACAATACAAAACTGATAAACATCTATTCAGCCAGAAAATATTTGGCTAAATGTAAAAACTCTCAAATGCACTTAATATATAAAAAATATACGGAAAAAAATCTCATGAGGCTACGCTTTAGAAACCATGCCATCCATGAGACCGGTAAAGCTTGTCGTCACTGTCTTGCCTTGTCGGCATGATCACTTGCAAGGTACAATAATGTGTTTAACAAGTTAGTGTCCACAACTCTTAATAGAGTAAAGACAGACTCTAATAATGCTACCGTTATACATGCATATGACATACCTTGTATAACTTTCTTAGCTTGACAATCTTTCCTCAAGTGTCCTCTCCCACCACACCTGAAACAATGATCCTTAGCAGTAGCAACTCTAAGCTTTTTGTTAGTTTCGATGTCTTTTATAGTTGCCTTTCCAGACTTCTTCTAAACCACTCTTTTTCGCTTCAAATTTTTCGACGAAGCAGAGTGAATTCAAGAATTAGCTAAGACAACCTTATGAGTTCCGCTGCCATCAAGTCATTGCGCAACTCATTAAGAGAATACTCTTTCTTGTTCATGACAACATTTAGTCTAAAACTCTCATAGGACCTGGGTAGAGAGTTCAATATGATATCTACCTTAGCCTCAGTTTCGAAACCTCTACCGTGCACAGTTAGCTCATCCATGAGGTGAGTCATGGAAACCACGTGCTCTTTCAGTTAGCTACCGTCAAACATCTTTCTACTAACGATTTCCCTCATGAGATTAAGCCCGACAGCTCTATCAGTTTCTCCATAGGTCACCTCCAGACTAGTCATAATGCCATAGGCGTCCCTAATGTGCTGATGCTGCTACTGCAAGACTTTCGACGTAGTGGTCATCATATAAGACTTGACTATATTGTTTGATTTCTGCCACTTATTGTAATAGTCTACCTCCTCTTGAGGCGATTCAACAGTAGTTGTTACAAGACAAACCACTTGCAGGACGAACGTATGTTCTTTTGCAATCAGGATGTATTCGTGATTGCGCTTCCATTCCAGGAATTTGGGACTAGTTAAATAATCTTGTGCAAGAATATTGATGACATTAGACATAGACATAGCTAAAACAAATAAAGAATTTAAATAAGAACAAACATGTAGAACATTCGAAACCAAATGCATTGAAACCTCTTGATAAAACAAATACATTTGTTTCCACTAATTGCCAAGGGAATCCCACCACAAGCTACACTCGTAGACGTTTACGATGCCATCCTCAACTAGACAGCAGGCTTACCTCAACGAGTTGGGCCCTATCATTTAATTTCATACATGGGTCAGGAATCCTTAGACACAAGAAATTAATAAATAGTGTAAACTTAGACAGGCTATCTACAAAAAACAAGGAAGCAACAACTGCATTATATCCTCAGATCCTTTTAAGCAACTAACCACAAATTTAACTCCACCTAAAAGAGATCGATTTAGCATGCCTACAAGACCCATACCACATGACTCTTAAATCTTTTGCTATCTTTAATTTAAATCAATCCTAGAATTCCAATGAAAAATACAAGCACGAAGCTACACTCATTGACATTTACTCACAAATGCTCCAACTATTCAATTATTGAAGTTGTTTGTTTAGAAATCCTAACAAGTGCAGCCGGTATACCTCCGGAAGTTAGCAAGCTACACTCGTAGACGTTTACTAAGATAAGAGGCACACTTACAGCCTAGGACCGCTTTGTGGAGGTCTGTTAATTTTAATTAAAAATACTTGCTTAGTATTTTTAATTCAAAGGGTTTTCAATTTTACACAAATAATTTTATGTAATTATATTTGACTAGATTTTTACATTTAATTAAACATGTCCAACAAATCAAAAATATAATTTCCACATAAAATAAACTCATAGGCATGCTTTTAAAACAGTAAATAATAAAAGCAGTAAAACATGTTTTCCTATTATCAACAACATGCTTATTGTGAAATTAATAATTCAAACAGCATACGAGAGCCATTAAAACAAATAAAAATGTCCTTGGACCCCAAAATAAAATTAAAAAAAATCTAAAACCTATTCTATTACAATCTTTGAATAAATACAGGTCTTCAAAATTCTCTTTTGGGCCTCCTTGTTGGAATTTTGATCCAATAGGGCTTTAGGGTTTGTGATTTGAGAACCGGGCCCAACAATTGAATTCCAAACCCTAGAGTTTGCATCAGATTTTCAACTGCCATCAAGACACGAACCACCACCGTAGCCGACAATAGCAGCCAGCAGCCGGTAACCGCCAATCACCGACTATTTCCGCCGCCGCTACTTGCCGCAGCAGCCGCGCATGTGTGGCACTGCTCCCTACCACCATGCACTGCCCGTGCCGGCTGTGGCCACCTGCTGCACTACCGTGTGTCGCCGTGCACCACCACTGCTTCCGATCTCCGTTCTTCGTGTTCTTCAACTCTGCGAACAATTACAGATTGAAATAAAAAAATTAATCTATTATAATGATTTTCCTATCAATCTAACCATGGATTTTCTTGTGATTTTACAAAATAATTTAATCCATACACGAATAAACCACCACAGATTAAATTAACGGGTTGCCACGAGGAACAAAAAAACCGAAACCATCTAAAACGATGAATAAAATTCTTGCATGCATAAATTGAAAAATTGTCTATCCAACAGAGCAATGAAACAGAAACCAAGACTCTAATACCAATTGAAGGGATTTCGTAGTAGTGAATTGAATCACTTAATCCATATAAGCCTGGATAGTTCATTAATATTGTAGACAATTACCAAACGATAATATATACTACCATGCTCCTATGAATTTAATGTGATGGTTTATAGGAATACCTTTTTATTGCAGATTTAAGTTTTTTCTTCGCATTGAATCCAAATCCAATTCCACCACGCATATCAATTAAATCTGTTGAATTAGAAATTAATATTTTGCAATATTAATTCAAGATTTAATTGAATAAGGGAATCGAAAAGAGGAATCTAATGTTCTTCAGCTTTAGGCCTTCAGATCTGTATCATTTTGCATTCAATCTTGCTACTGGTGGAGAATCCACAAGAGTCGAATTTCTTCTTCCCACTGCACGTAGGTGCCGCCCTCTATCAGTCCTCTCTAGGGTTTCAATTGTTGTGTCTTGTGAAATCTGAGGAGAGAATTACCTATTTATAATACTAAGGTTAAACTCAAATGGGCTCATCTTCAGCAATTAAATTGGGCAAGACTTGGGACCTAATGCAAATAATAAAGTGGGCCTATGAATTAATTAATTCTCATGTCCAAAACCCAGGACACAATTAATTAATTAATATTAATTCTTTTTCACCAAAGATTTAATATTGACCTACCGTTTTATTACCACGTTATGAGAACGGGTGGTATTAACTTGATAAATCTCTATATTTAAGGTTACTGGACATTCATTAATTAATTGGAGCTTCAAACATGCTTCACACAATTAATTAATTTTTTATTTATAATATTAAGGTTAAACTCAAATGGGCTCATCTTCAGCAATTAAATTGGGCAAGACCTGGGACCTAATGCTAATAATAAAGTGGGCCTATGAATTAAATAATTCTCATGTCCAAAACCTAGGACACAATTAATTAATTAATATTAATTCTTTTTCACCAAAGAATTAATATTGACCTACCGCTTTATTACCACGTTATGAGAACGGGCTGTTGTAACTTAATAAATCTCTATATTTAAGGTTACTTGACATTCATTAATTAATTGGAGCTTCTGACATGCTTCACACAATTAATTAATTTTTTATTTTCCTGAGTAATACCACTCAAACATTATCACTCGTGCTTAAACTTAATCAGCATACAGGACTTTAGCACGGTGAACCTTATTGAGCTCCTCAGGGTATATCCCCATCCTATTACTCGGATATGGTAACCTAACTCCATTAGTCAGGACATTCTACACAAACTGCTGTAACCCAAAATGCGGGTATACAAGTACCTTACTCAGGCTCTCCACCATGGCAAGTCAGAGAAACAGTCAACCCGTGCATACTCCTGAACCTTTGTTAAGGTTTAGATTTTTTCAAGATACGAGATCTTGCATTCTCTGAAGCCAGACAGATGAATACATCTCACTATGGTCCAATCAATATGCAGCCACACGTATTAGCACATCAAGACAAATAACTTTCATCTGACTATGCTGCAGCATACACAACCAGACTTATTCTCAACACTATCTCGACTTTGATAACTATATTTCTATCTTGCTAGGTCAAGCGATACATACGGTCTTCTGCGATCTACAACACGCCGTACGATCTCCCTATCGACAAGATAAGAGGATACCGTTGTTATTGCATGTAAGTTTGTTAATAGATTAGAAATAAAGCTAAATGTATACACACTGTAATAAATGCTTTCCGTTGACAAAACCCAACACGAGACCGATATTTGTTATGATGCGGACATGGAGACTAACCTTAGACATGCACATTGTATTGCGGTCAAGCACATCCTAAAATATTTGAAGAGGACTAAAGACCATTATCTCGTCTATGAATGTGGGATTTTGTGCCCTGTGGGTTATACAGATTAAGAGTTCTAGGCGGATTAGAATGAGCAAAAAATAACTTTAGGCTATGTGTTCACCTTAGGTGGTAGAGTTGTATCTTGTAGGAGTGCGAAGAAAAAGTGCATCGCAGTGTCCACCATGGAAGCTTAGTATGTTGTAGCTTCAAAAGTTTTGAAAGATGTGGTTTGATTCAAAAACTACCTATTAGAGTTGGATGTGAACCCTTGTTTGTCTAGGATGATCACAGTATATTGTGATAACGCTGGTGCAATGGCAAACACGAAGGAACCCCAAACACCCAAAGTGACGAAACACGTAAAGAGAAAATACCATATCATACGAGAAATCGCAGCGAGGGGCGATGTGCTAATGAAAGGCTAGACATGAAGGATAGTCTAGTTGATCTATTTACAAAGGGCTTACCACACAGGGTTTACGAGGTGCATGCTCGTAACCTGGGACTGAGGTTGAAGCCGACTACTTGGTGATCAATGTAATAGCTAGATAGTATAGACAGACTATATACGCTGGAAAGCACTCAATAATGGTTTGAGTATAAAGCATTTTAATTAGTATATTGGAAAATAATTTTGTCATACAATGCAAACAACTTTATCCTCTTATCTCTTCGATATGGAGATCATACAGTGTGTGTAGATCATAGAAGATCGTGTGGATCGCTTGACCAAGAAAAATAAGTAGTTATCATAGCATAGACAATTCCAGGATAAACTATTGGTAGATATGTCGGTACGTGTGGTACGTATTGATAGGACCATAGAAAGATCGGTTCTTCCATCTTACTTCCGAAGAACTTGATCGTGTGGGTTCAATTTTCGTTGTATATTTATACTAAAGTGTTAATTCTTCATCTTGAAAGATTAAATTCGTTGTGCGAGGACTCAAAATCTTTAATCCCAGTACGCAAGAATCAGAGATAATTTAATCATCTAGGTCTTCCTTAATCTTTCTTTGCAATTTAATTTGATAGGAGCATGATAAGATTATTAATTAAACATAGGAGTTATTTTTGACATCCATCGATTGATCTAGGAATTATATGTATTATATGCAATTCAATTTGTAAGTAAAAATCTCTACAAATATTCCCTATGTGGAACCTCATTAGATCTTTGTATTGTCTTCTTCATCAACAACATCAGTCTTCGGCTTACAAATATCATCACCCAGCCGGAGGAGTAGTCTACCCCAGGATGAAAAATTAACATGAAATAAATAAATTTATTCTTGAAAATCAACCACCAACAATTCGTTTAGTAAACATTTTATTAAATAAGATTGAACGGACCTTTATCAAGTCGAGAATTGAATAGTTAGTCTTAGCAATTTACTAATAGTGGCATTGTTTTATAAGTCACAATATATATCTGCAATACATAGAATATATTATGATGTTTAAATCGTGCAAAGTTATATTATAAATTTGACGCGTGAAACGGCTGGTAATGATTGTATCTTGTTTAAATGGTTGGCTCGTGTTCGTAAAAGCAATGTACATATTCTTTATAAAGAAACAAAAGCGTGAGAAAGCAATTAATTATTCTAAATTTAAAATTCAATAACCTCAAATATATTATGTGGAAGTATCATGTGTGAATTGCATAAGAAAAGTGGGTGTTCTAAGCAAAAAGCAAAAGATTTTTTAGCCTTTGCAAAGTCATTCCCACCAAAAAGATAGTGATGAGAAGATTTATAATATGTAATCTAATATATATATATACATTGAGGTGAGGGGCCTTTTGTGACACCTCCTCTTTACCTTTTAGTATTTTTCTTTTTCTTTTTCTTTTTCTTTTTATGTTATGTTATTTTATTAATGGAATAAACTACAAAAGTAGAATTTACCCTAAAACTTGCACCCTAAAACTTAAAATAAGTCAAAATTTATAAATCAAAATTACAGAATTACTAATAAAGGAAAATTAAATAAAATAATAAAAAGAAAAAGAAAAAGAAGTTTGTCTTACACGTGGCCTTATAAAAGTTATTTCTCGCTAGATCTGAATATTGAAAGAAGCATATATGTTAGCAGAAGATGATTTATTAATATGTAATCCAAAATAACGCACTCCAGAGTTGTCCTCAGGGTTAGGCAGGCCAAGGGTATTTGGAGTTTAATTGCCCTCACGGCTAAAACATGAGGGTGATAAGCATGCAAAGTATTCAAAATGCATGGTTCGAGACTCTAATGAAAATACATAGAATCTTGGCAGTGGAAAGAGTTGTTGAAATAATTTCTGGCCGGCTAAAACAAATTACAGTCAAATTCAAATGGAAGAAAAATATTTCTAGCACATCCACCGTCATCGTCGCCACCACGTTATCCTATACATTTAGAAATATATTCGAAGCTGAGTATAAAATGTACTTAGTGAACAAATTTACTAAATGTTACAGGTCATATTGTTATCAAATAATATTGATAGAGATCCAAATGGCTCAATTTATTATGGCATATCAAAAAATTATTGAAGATAAGATAATATTTAATTTTTCTTGATATTTCTTGATAAGATAAGTTATTCAGTTATTTTCAGATTTTAGCAAGATTTGATCTAGTTTTAAGTTAACTAGATTTGATTTCTATATTTGTTAGGATTTAAATTTTGTTCTTTTGAAAGCTCTTGAATTTATATGGATTACCTTGAAATTCAATATTGACTTATCAATCGGACTTTTACATCCGATTGTGGCATCTTCATCGATTCATCATCTTCATCGATTCATCATCATTAGTTCATCTCCTTCTTGGATCATGTATTAGATTAGAGTAATCTGAAATACGAAATTTGAAGGGTTGTACCTAAAGGTTTTGAATATCAATCGAGTTCTGTTTCAAAATATTTTTGCGTCGTGCAACTTTGTCCTAGGCTAGAATTCTGAATCTATTAGCAAGGCTCGTATTATTTGACACTAGAGCATTGATTAATCATGTCGTACTTTTTCGTGTTATTTTTTATTATTTATTACTATTTTCATACTTTTCATATTCATATTATTAATTTCGGTTTTTTTCAAACTATCATTGTTATTATTATAATAATGTTCGTTTTAATTATTATTATTTCTAAATTTATATTATTAATTTTTATTTTAATATTATTAACCAAATATAATATCCCATTTATCCATATTCTTTCCAAATATTTCATTCATATTCTATCGATATATCTCATTTAAATATATAGAGAGAGAGCTGCGTTTAAATCTGAACTATATGTCCTGAATGAACAATGACCATATATCCAGTCTTTCATTTATTTGATCCAACGTCTCATATAATCACAAGTGGCAGATAATTTTTTTTATTTAATTTAGTTTAAGGCTGTTTTAAGAAGAAAAAAGAAGACAAATATTAATAGATTTGTTATTCAAGGCAGTTTCCTAATTTCATGCCAATTAAATATCTTTCCCCATAATTATCATATTTCATGCTCAATTGAATATCTTTCTCCTATAATTATTATTCAACGTTATATTTACTTTGCAGATAGCCTAATCTCACATCACACACCACACTTAATCTCTTGCTCTATCGCCCAATTCAACGTCGGCTCTCCCACAGCGGCGCAACCCCTCACCGCCCCATTCACCACTGTCACCCAGCCCCTCCCCCTTCTCCACCGTCACCCAGCCCCTTGCCGCCCCCTTCTCCACTGTCAACCAGCCCCTCGCCGCCCCCTTCTCCACCATGTTATCCGTCGTCCGTCGCTTCAACAACCCGCAGGCCTACAAGCACTTCCTTAAGAGCCGCCACATGGTCGACGGAAATACCTATTATATACTTTTTGGTTTTTTATTTTACTGATCCTTACATTCTTCATCAAAATCCACATATTTAGGATCCAGATCATTATTATATAAAATATTTGTCATTATTTTTGAATAAATGTTTCATTGTTCGAATTCTTGTTTTAATGGATTGTTAATTGTTTATTTATTTTCTACATTGTGTGAACTCAGTTAATGTGTAGCATTTTACGCTTTTGATATTGTCATTATTACCTGTATTCAATATCATTTTATCAAAATTGTCGGTTTAATCTTAATTGATTTTTAATACACCTTTAAGATCATTGTTATCTTTATTCAATATAATTGTACGAATAATTAAAACTATTTATACATTTAACAATATATAATATATTAGGGGAAGTTGAAACCGCACCCGATAAATTAGCCGAAAATTTTTATATCACCTTGCAGTTTATCACACTTTGACAGAATTACCTTACAATGACACACATAGTCATAAACAATGATAACAATTTACTTCTAATTTATACATTAATAATGGAGGAGATCGTGGGAATTTATTTTGGTAACTGAGCCCAAATAATCAGCATGCAGATTTGATGGCATTTTAATTTTTATCCGAATTGGACTAATTTGCCCTTTTAATGATAGAAGAAGGAACGTACAATGATAAATCGTAACATAAAATCAGAAATGTCCATTTTCAAAATCAAGG
The DNA here is from genome assembly GCA_026898455.1 of Plectranthus barbatus. Taxonomy (NCBI): domain Eukaryota; kingdom Viridiplantae; phylum Streptophyta; class Magnoliopsida; order Lamiales; family Lamiaceae; genus Plectranthus; species Plectranthus barbatus. The sequence goes on along the minus strand of JAPKLW010005935.1, from coordinate 2,824 downwards.
GCTGGATTTTGATCTTAGTTCATTCATAGACATATGTTCTGATGGATTTATATACTAAAAGCATTATGATTGGTATATTATGTACAAGGTCTATTGGTTAATATACTGCGAATCATAAATGTTGTATGTTCATCTCTTGTCTAAAATAATAAACATGTTTCGCAAACGCAACTATCCTCTTATCTCGTCGATAGGGACATCATACGGTGTGTAGTAGATCACAGAAGATCGTATGGATCGTTTGAACTAGCAAGATATAAATGGTTATCACAGCTAAGAAAATTCCAGGATAAACTGTCGGTGTAGGCTGCAGCATACGCGGTAATAAGCATCTTATCTTGGATGGCTTGGCATGCTGGTGTGTGGCACACATTGATGAGGACCCAAGTCAAGATCGATTCTTTTATTTGACATTATAAGAATCCAGATCTTTATGTCTTGATGAGATCCTAAGCCTATATGAAGGTACAGAAGTATACACAGATTGTGTATCACTTTGAACTGCAGCGAAAGGCTCTAGTTGAGCTTGTATATCTGTATCTTTGGTGATAGCAATTTGTGTACGACTGTCTGGTACTGGAACTAGGTAACCACTTCCAGTATAGGATGGTGACATTCCCAGAGCAGTTCAAAAGGTTCGTTATGCTAAAGTCACGCAGGCTGATTAAGTTCAAGCATAAGTAAAAACGTTTGAGTGGATTGACTCAGGAATATACGATGTTAATTAATTAAATGGCTTGTCAGAGCTTAAATTAATTAACGAATGTTTGTAATCTTAAATATGGGGATATACCGAGCCCATGCAATCCGTACCTCAAAACCTGGTAGCAAATAGGTAGGACAGTATTGATTTTATGGTGAAATGAATCAATATTAATTAATTAATTATATTCTGGGTTAAATATGGTGAATTAATTAATTGATAGGCCTTATTTGCTATTTGCATTCTGGTCCCTGGTCTGGCCCATGAAAACTCAGGCTCAATAGAAGTCCAGTATTTTCCTATAAATAGGCCTTAGGTTCTCATATCAAAATACACAATACACCACAAGATCATATGTTGCAACACAACAAACCAGTATTTTGGGAGTTGTGGGGATCGACTAAGATCTGAGAACGAGAAGGAAATTTTGCTTCTCAACCGGGCAAGGAATCCAAAGGGATCCTTCACCAGATATTTGGATTAGAGTTGGGATACAGATCAAAAGATCAGATCAGTAGGATCGTGTTCTTTCTTCACTCCCTCTTTGTTTTTAAAAATTATTAATTAATTTTCAAAGATTTAATTCCTTAATTTATTAGGAATAAATCTTGGTGCGCGGGAAAAGGATCGAGGATCAAATCTCGGCGCACTCATTCTTCAGGTTTCTACAATCCAAGTATTCTGCAAGACCCCCGTTTATGAATAATCAATAGGAGCATGCTAGGATTAATCATAGGCATAGCAATTTATTTTTGATATTCCAGTTAACGATCCCATCTAATGGATTATGTGATTCAATTCACGAATCCCTTCAATTGGTATCAGAGCCAGGTTCATTAATTGACTCTGTCAGGAAAAATAATATTGCCTATGATTTGCATGATAATTATTATTGAATGAATGCATGAATGGGTTTTGGATTGTATGGTTGTGTTTTTGTTCCTCGTGGTTCTTGGGTTAATCCACCCTTTTGTAAGGATTAATTTTTCACCCACGAGATAAATCCGTGGTTAGATTTAAATTCCAAATTGTATTAGGATGATATTTCCCTGTAATTTTTAATTTTAAATTAAATCTGTAAAACAGAGAATGAAGAACGCGAAGAACACAAAGAACATGAAGAACACGAAGAACGAAGGATCGCACGACGCATCGTGGTGGGGCACGACATTGTCTAGAGTATAACTCATTTGTTATGTCCTTGCTCAGTAGGATAACATGGTCTTAAGTTAGTCTCCAATTATTAATTCCATTTGTCTAAAGAACCCGGACATGGATTTGAATTAAAAGACTGGAATTGAAAGATGCAGTCTAGTTAACTGTTTTGTTGTAAACGTCCACATGTGTGGCTTGCAATAGTAATACTTAGGCAAATTGGAGGAAACATTAATATTGTTTTATCATAAGGTTTTAATATTTAATTGTTTCAATTGTTTGCGACTATATTTTTCTACTTTTTTATTGTTTTCAGACATATCTACTGCTCATGTAATTAACCTCTTAACATCTAACCCTTTAATTGGTCCGAATTTTCCTGAATGGAAGTTTTGCTTCATTGAAGTACTCTTTACTGCAAAACATGCCTATGTTCTTTACATGGACCTACTGTCTCCTCACTATTGGCACTGTACTCGTTATGAGCGAGAGTTCTATAACAAATGGAAAGCGGCTGATGATTTTGCCTACTTTTTCATCATAAACAATCTGTCTAGAGAATTAAGTCTCAAATACACGAAATACCGGACTGCTGTTGAGATATGGAGGGACCTTGTGAAAGTATATGGGAAGGTGAGGCGAACTGTCAGTTATAATCTTGTGGAGGACCTGGTCTGCATGAAAATGACTGAAGGGAGTTCGTTGGCTATGCACTTCATCAGTATGATGAAAATCATGAGAAAGTACAGAAAGAGAGGTGGAAGAATTAATAAGCGGGCAGAAATAAACATTGTCCTGCACTCTCTATCTGATTCTTATGATGATTTCATCAAATATCTCGGTGCCAGTCGTGAGTTCCCTCTTCATGAGTTACTCAGGGCCCTGTTGCGAGAGGAATCTGACATGATGGCATTTGAGTTTGTAGGAACTGAGTCTACAATAGGCGACATGAATCGCCATTTATTA
>JAPKLW010005934.1:7259-19027 GCA_026898455.1 Plectranthus barbatus | reverse complement strand
CTCTTGCTCTCTCTCTTAAACATGACGATACCATGTTCTAACAAAAAACAGTTTAATTAGCTCTGATTTCTCGATCACAGTGGGATAAACAATCAGAAACCCTAGTTATCAAATGATGTCTCAAAATCTCGACTTCTCACCGAATTCACCAATACCGACTACTCAATTATAGAAGTAAACTCGAGATAAGGAAAGATGTGATCAAACAAACCCGAATGAGTAGAAAGGCGCGACGATCTCTTAGTAAGAATAACCCTAAATTCTCCATCATCTCCTTCGAAAAGGCAGATGAGAACCGCCGCTCTTTTCAGCCTGAACCGCTCAGCCGTGTGTATTTGCGCCCCCGAAGTTGCGGACTCCTGAAAGCCCACTTGCGCCACCACTTTCCCCGCACTCTCCTCCATCCTCTGCTCCTCATCATCATCATCCGATGGCGGCGGCGGTTTGTAGAGGCGCAATTGTTGGGCCAAGACTACGAGTCTCCCAGAAAGGCCCGAGTTGCTGGGTAAGCAGGAATCCATGGTGGCGAGTTTAGAGAGAGAAATTGGGATCGGCGATGAGGAGGGTAGTGAGGAAACAAGGAGATAGAGGTTCGTCTGAGTAGTGGGAGCATTTGTAGTAGCCAAGTAGCTGCATAAATGGCGATCGATATGTTTGGTCATCTATAATCCGAATATTGATGCGGAATAATTAATATTTCCCACCACAATACTCTCATTTTTCATTTGCATATGTCCCATTAAACTATTTCTACTAATAACTTTATACAACCCAACCTAATAATAATATAATAATTTTTCTCTTATCCACCTACATAACTCACAATTCAACTCAATTTCTACTTACATAAATGACATTCATCCAACCTAAAATTTATTTTTATATTTATACTTACAGGAATGACATTCAACTTTACACCTTCAGCCTCGTGCTAGGAGAAGTTAGCACGGTATAACTTGAGTCTCTGACTCAAGTCTCGTGTAAGGAAACACGAAAACTCAGGAAGTTTGCAGAGAGAGATCATCTTTGTCGTATGTTTATGCGCTGATCATTGACCGTTGAAGGTTGAGGTGCAGACCCTTTTATAAAGAATTTCCTCAAGGCATTTTGAATTTCTGTTCGTTAGCACATAAATCTAAACGTTAGACTCATGAAAGATATTGTTCAATTGTAGCCCATGTCGTAGGTCTGCGACCTGCTCTGCTCTGCTGCGTCTTAGTACCATACACTAACTTTATATCAGACTAAGTACTCAGTTTGAGGAACTTAGGTTTGGATAACCTCATACTGACTTATACTTGGGCATATTTAAATGCCAAAATCTGACTGAGCTTCGGTATTGTTTTGTTCATATTTCTACTCACTTATCGCATTATTTTCTTATTTATTTTATGTATTTTAGTTTGTTTTCTTGGATAAATTGAGCATGAGTATATATTAGAGGGTATTATGCTTGTCATGGTAAGATTTTGCAGGTTTTAGGCCAAATTCATTGAAAACCCGTACCGAAAGCATTTGATGTTCAAAGAAATAGTCACGAATTCTTCCACGAATGGAATTTGAGCTAATAGATAATATAAATAGAACGATTTTTGAGTTGGCTTTCTAATGCAACTGGAATCGGGTCAATCGGAGTTTGGAAACAAAAGTTATGGCCAAAAACGTGAGACTGCGCAGAAGGGTCGAAAGTGGCGAAAATGGTCTCTGTTTCGACCGAGGCAAGGTCCATCTCGACCGAGATGGACTGTTTAGGCGAGATTCTGCGAGTTTTTCACATATTTTGGGCGAGAATTGCTTGGGATTCAAGTTACACATTAATTTGGAAACAATGAAGACCCCAAAAGGGAAGTTTCGACCAAGAATATCATTCCTTTTGAAGTTTTGAGCAAAGAAGGAAAATATCAAATATCATCAACTCAAGAAGGGAATTTCTAATTTCATCAATTCCTACCATCCAAGGCCTCAACCCTACTCCTATATAAACTCATGCTTAGTTCATTATTGATCATTCCAGTCCAACTTTAAATTTCAGTTTATAGTTTAGTTTTCTTTAGTTTTTCGGGCTGGAATCAAAACCTTTATTTTCTTGTATCTTTATTTTTCTGCACCTTTATTTTAATGCAATCTTTAATTTTTGTTTCAATCTTTATTTTTAATATGTTAGGCTAGATTCTTTATCAAATTTTAGGGTTTCTCCATTTGTGATACATGTTTTGATTTGAATTCGTCAAACCCTTAAATTTGTTTAAACTCTTTGATTTTATTTCTAATCTATTTTCAATTGAAGGATCGAGAGATGAAAATCAGAATAGGTTTTAATTATTAATTGATGGACCGAGAGGTGAAAATTAAATAATAGGGAGTGAGAGTTTAATACATTTGATTTTCTGTCCAACAAAGAAGAATTCAATTGTAGGATTAATCTGATTTTTATTGAGATTGATTAACTTGTGTTTTTGAGATCGAGAGGAGATAATCACTAGTTAATAATCTAGGTTTTAATTGCTCGACCAAAGAGTTAATTCCACTTTACCAGATTTTCCACCAAAAGTCTTTTATGAGTTTGGATTATTTGTTTCTTGCATGTTGATCAGATTGGTAGATTTCCCTAGGATCTCTACTATCTTTTATTTGAATTTCTTTAAAAGTTGTTTTTCATAAAACCCAAAAAAAACTCTCAAATTTGGTTTTGCCCAAACAAAAGATTGAAAAACTACATTCAGTATATGAATTACTTTCGTTGCACTATCTCTGTTGGTTCGACATACCTTTGGGTTATCTATAAATTTATTTGCCCTTTGCTATAATCTGTATGCAGGTTTTGCATCGATCAAATTGGCGTCGTTGCCGGGAATAGTCAGACGGCGATTCATTATTGGATTATTTAAAGAACTTCTAGATTGGGTTGTATTTTCTATTTTGTGATTTTCCGAGTTTGGTGTTATTTTCTTTGTTTTTTGGGTCTGTTGCTGTGTTTTCATTCGCGTGAGTTTTTTCTGAGTCGCATTTGTTTCGGCCGAAGTGAGTCACACCACGATCGAGACAAATTCTCAATCCCGACTGTGACACACCCTATCCCGGCCGGGACAGTCTAAAATTTCCCGCGATTACTGTGCAGGTGCATGAACACGCGGAACAAAGGAAAGATCTTCGAGCCATTCATACCTGAAATCGAGGCAGCCTGCAGAAACAATAGAAAGAGAGGAAAAAGATTAAACTTTGAGATGGAAGCAAATCAAGAAGCCCCACTACAGAACATGACACCGGAGGAACAAAGGCAATTCGTTAACGAGGTGCAGCAATTGAGGGCGCAACTTCTTGCAGCCTAAGCTACCCAAGCAGAGCAAGCCGCAAGACTGGCGGAACTGAATGAAAAGCAGGTCATGGTGCCACAGAGGTCCATCTTGGACAGATTTTTACCACAGCCGGAGGAGGCTGGATTCAGGGTTGGCATCAATGCCAACAACTTTGAGCTGTGCACAGGACTGATACAGATGGTGCAGCATAATCAGTATGGGGGGAGAGCCGTTGAAGATCCATACGCCCACCTCAACCTGTTCATCGAGGTGTGTGATATTGTGAAGCAAAATGGAGTTCCCCAGGACGTCATCAGGATGAGACTCTTCGCGTTCTCACTCAGAGACGAGGCAAGGTCTTGGTATGCTAGGCTTGACAAAAGCCAAATCGGGACATGGGAGGAGCTGCGAGCAGAATTCCTCACCAACTACTTCCCACCGAGCCTAATGCTGAAGAGGAAAGCTGCCATCACTACATTCAAGCAGCTGTATGATAAATCCCTACATGAAGCCTGGAAGAGGTACAAGGGGCTCCTGCGACTCTGCCCTGGACATGGAATCGATCTCGAGATGCAGGTTTGCCATTTCTATGAGGGTCTGAACCCACACATGAAGGAGATGGTGGATGCATCTGCTGGAGGCATACTGATGAAGAAGAGTGGAGCAGAAAACATAAGGTTATTGGCAGACATGGTCCTGAACAGCCACCAGTGGCCGACTGAGAGACAGATGCCAGTCAAAGCAGTGGAGACAAAGCCAGAATTTGATGTGGTTGCGGAGGTGAAGAAGCTCCGAGAAGAAGTTGAGAAGTTAGGAACTGCTAAGGTTGCTGCTGTTACTACTGAGCCAAGCATGGCGATTATTCCGGTGGAGGCTGACTACATCAACCGGAGAGCTAGCAGTTCATCTGGAGCTGCGAATTCGGAGGTAAATTACATAGGAGGTGGTTATCACAATAACTACCGAGGTAATCAGGGGTATCACTACAATCATGGGCGATCTCACCCTGGTTTTTCTTATGCTAACCCCACTGCTGTAGAACACCCTCCACCTGGTTTTGATGTAGGTACAGGAGGAGAAATCGTGGAGAAAAATCAGTATGTGCTGGAAGAGACACTGAAAAATTTTATAAAGAGCTCAGACAATAGATTCAGCAAGGTGGAGAATGAAGTGAAAGGGATGGCCAATCACATGCAACTGATGACAAAGCATCTGCAGATGATGGACACCTAATTGAGTAAGATTGCCGCCACCTTGGGAAATCATCACAAGTCGGGCCAACTTCCAAGCACGACGGAGACAAATCCAGCAAAGGCGAAGTCAGTAAATGCCATCTCGCTGCGATCTGGAAGGAAGTATGAAGGCTCGAGCAACCCGAAAGGAGGATTGAGTGAAACAGAGGAGATAATCACTAGTTAATAATCTAGGTTTTAATTGCCCGACCAAGGAGTTAATTCCACTTTACCAGATTTTCCATCAAAAGTTTTTTATGGGTTTGGATTATTTGTTTCTTGCATGTTGATCAGATTGGTAGAATTCCTTAGGATCTATGCTATCTTTTATTTGAATTTCTTTAAAAGTTGTTTTCATAAAACCCAAAAAACTCTCAAATTTGGTTTTTCCCAAACAAAAGATTGAAAAACTACATTCAGTATATGAATTACTTTCGTTGCACTATCTCTGTGGGTTCGACACTTATCGCATTGTTTTCTCATTTATTTTATGCATTTTAGTTTGTTTTCTTGGATAAATTGAGCATGAGTATATATTAGAGGGGTATTATGCTTGTCATGGTAAGATTTTGCAGGTTTTAGGCCAAATTCATTGGAAACCCGTACCGAAAATAGTTGATGTTCAAAGAAACAGTCGCGAATTCTTCCACAAATGGAATTTGAGCTAATGAAGAATATAAATAGAAAGATCTTTGAGTTGGCTTTCTAATGCAACTGGAATTGGGTCAATCAGAGTTCGGAAACAAAAGTTATGGCCAAAACCGTAAGACTGCGCAGAAGGGTCAAAAGTGGTGAAAATGGTCTCTGTTTCGACCGAGGCAAGATCCATCTCGACCGAGATGGACTGTTTTGGCGAGATTCTGTGAGTTTTTCACATATTTTGGGCGAAAATTGTTTGGGGTTCAAGTTACACATCAATTTGGAAGCAATGAAGACCCCAAAAGGGAAGTTTCAACCAAGAATATCATTCCTTTTGAAGTTTTGAGCAAAGAAGGAAAATATCAAATATCATCAACTCAAGAAGGGAATTTCTAATTTCATCAATTCCTACCATCCAAGGCCTCAACCCTACTCCTATATAAACTCATGTCTAGTTCATTATTGATCATTCCAGTCCAACTTTAAATTTCAGTTTATAGTTTAGTTTTCTTTAGTATTTAGGGTTGGAATCAAAACCTTTATTTTATTGTACCTTTATTTTTCTGCACCTTTATTTTAATGCAATCTTTAATTTTTGTTTCAATGTTTATTTTTAATATGCTAGGCTAGATTCTTTATCAAATTCTAGGGTTTCTCCATTTGTGATACATGTTCTGATTTGAATTCTTCAAACCCTTAAGTTGGTTTAAACTCTTTGGTATTATTTAAAATCTATTTTCATTCGAAGGATCGAGAGATGAAGATTGGAATAGGTTTTGTTATTAATTGAAGGACCAAGAGGTGAAAATTGATAATAGAAAGTGAGAGTTTAATACATTTAATTTTTTTGTCCAACAAAGAAGAATTCAATTGTAGGATTAATTTGATTTTGATTGAGATTGATTAACTTGTATTTTTTAGACTGAGAGGAGATAATCACTAGTTAATAATCTAGGTTTTAATTGCCCGACCAAGGAGTTAATTCCACTTTACCAGATTTTCCACCAAAAGTCTTTTATAAGTTTGGATTATTTGTTTCTTGCATGTTGATCAGATTGGTAGATTTCCCTAGGATCTGTGCTATCTTTTATTTGAATTTCTTCAAAAGTTGTTTTCATAAAACCCAAAATAAAAAAAAACTCTCAAATTTGGTTTTGCCCAAACAAAAGATTGAAAAACTACATTCAGTATATGAATTACTTTCGTTGCACTATCTCTGTGGGTTCGACATACCTTCGGGTTATCTATAAATTTATTTGCTCTTTGCTATAATCTGTATACAAGTTTTGCATCGATCAGATATATTTCGAATAGCTCGATCTTTAAAGGCAGAGTCTCTCGTACTGACTTTCAAAAGTCAGTACAACTTAGCCCTCATATTGACTTCCCTAGGTCAGTATGGTAAACCCTCATACTGACTGTCCACAGTCAGTATGGAAAACACCCTCATACTGATTTCTCTGGATCAGTATGGAAAAACCTCATACTGACTTCTCCTTAGTCAATACTGGGAAGCCCTCATACTGATTTCTCCTTGTCAATGTGGTAGACCTTAAACTGAGTGCTCCATCTCAGTTTTAGGTTTAGGCTATACTTAGTGGAAACCAAGTTTCAAGCGTGTAGATAGTCAGTTCTCGAGCATTCTCCTTTGCTCGGTCTTCAGCCTAAGTTCTATTACAACTCAATTCAATCATGTACAAGAATTACAGATTAGAACTCTAGACTCTGAAAAACTGACTAAGATGCTTATAATTTTGACTCACCAAAACACAAAAGTAAGGTAGATTTCTCTAACAAAAATTCTAACATTAAATTAATAAAATTATTATTTTAAAATAATTAATATAATTTTACTAATATTATTGTATTAATAATAATATATAATTAATTATATTTATGATGACATTTTTCTTAATATTATAATACATAATGATATTATACTTGAATATCTATTTAATTACTAACTTAATATTAATTATTATAGTATGTGAATTAAAAATAATAAATTTGGGAAGAAGATGTGTGTATGAGAATGAAAGCCTTCAAAATATGGAGTGGAAGGGTGATTCCCACATTTTTGGGGATCATTTGGATCCTATTGTTCCCTCATATCAACCACATGTGTCGGTTTTTAATTTATTTTTATTATTATTGTTTTTTAGTATTTAAAATTATTTTGGGAATTCTGCCAACGCCTACAGCTGGAGGAATTGTTTTCCAAGATTGTGTTTGCAGAAGAAGGGTGTCCTCCCGAGCTGGAGGAGACTGGAAAGAAGATTGTAGCAAACTGTGGAGGACTTCCTTTGTCAATTGCTGTGATCGGGGGGTTCTTGGCGAAGTCTGATTGTGAGAGAGAACAATGGGAACATATAGAGGAAAACATGAACTCGATTGTGAATTCTGAGAATGATGATTATTGACTCAAAATATTATAGTTGAGCTATAATCATTAAAGAAAACATGGTTTCAGATGAACCGGCAACTGATTATAGCTCAACTGTAATATTTTGAGTTAAAACACAAATTTATCCATCCATGCAGTAAATGGGAGGGAACAAAACATACAGCATATGCGCGATACGAAGTTTGTATCTTCGTAGCCGCAGCATCTTCCATGGAGAGAGCGCGAGTGCGCTGATTTTCAGCGGAAGCGCCATTGGCTACCATTGGACCCTTTACGACCAAGCAGAGCTCCTCTTTACAGACATGTACGGTTTGAGGAGCTGAATATTTCTGTGCAAAATTATGGAAAATGTACCCTGCTCGAACAAGGGTACCACGTGTTCGTTCCACGTTCACCGCACTAATTTGTTGGGAAAACCGCCAACTCAACATTAGTATGATATTGTCCGCTTTGGGCTAAAGCCCTTACATTTGGACATCTCCATATCAAAAGGCCTCATACTAATGGAGTTAGGTGGACTCTTATATACAAGGAATTTCATCCTTGTTTCTCCGATGTGGGACATGAGCTTGCCAAACCCAACATGATCTAAATAAATTAATAGTTGATATACAATTAAAAAACAACTAAAACACAATCAAGTAACAACTAAAACACAATCAAGCAACATGGTAATCAAACAACGATCAAAACACAAACAATTAAGCAACTTGATATGCACAATCTAGCAACTTTCTTAGGAGAGAAATTTTTATATACATAATTTTTAAACAAAATGCAGGTGATTGGAGCATCTTTTGTGCTGGATTGATGCATCTTAGCGTTTATGATAAAAAAAAAAATACATCAATTCCACATTAAAAAATGTTGAAATGTATCAATTCTGCATTAAAGAAATGCTCCACTTATCTGCATTTTTATTGCAATAACTAATGTACTTTTGAGCATTTTTCTTTAACATGTTAACATATAGGATGTCTTTAACATATAGTCACAGCCCTATATATAATTGTGATACAGTGTTAAAATTAAAGTTCATGTCAAATGAGAATGAATATCAACCATTGAATTATTTATATCAATGGTTGAGATTTAAGCATCAAAGATTGAATAACTAAGCATAATTTTCTTTCGTGCTTACTTGATTTATAAAATAATTAAGCATAAAATCCTAAAATAATTTTAATCTCAACCATTAATTTTATAGATGAATAATGTAGATTAATTCTTATTTAATACAAAATAATTTTTAACATAAGCGTGTGTCTACTAATATAGTAAGAGATTCCCCCACCAGCACCTGCTTGGTGATCATCAAACCAAGAGCGTCAATGGGTGTGATCTTCAAAAACTTGGTTTTCCTTGTGTCTTTAATAAGCATAGTCGAAGGCCAAATCCTGACCCTTAATTCTTCAGATGATCATTTAACCTCAGATGGAATCGAAGAATCATCACCTCTTACCGACATCTGTCCGTCACCGTGCAATCACCATTCACCAGTACGGTTTCCTGCCGTGCGCAGATAACGCCTCCGGCTACTTGTTCCTCATCGCAGCGTATCAGGTGCTTCTGGTTGCCGGAAGGCAGCTGGTAAGCAACGGGACTAAACTTCTGTTTCAGATCATCGGAGCAGGAAGGTTAGGTGGCATCATCTTCCGAATTCTCATGGCTCTACCATCCATGCTCCTCATGATCCGTACACTCTTTAACTCACTTGTATTCAATATTTCAATTCATTTGATCATTTCGTTGACTGGTGTGTGTGTTTCTGTTTGTCGTATCTGGTGTGTTTATGGCAGCAAAGAGAGCTCGCAATCTCAAGTCTCAGTTGGTGTAGGTGTTAATGCTGGAATCACTGTCTTCAGCCTCACCATTCAATGGGGTTTGTTTATGATAAATGGCAAGCTTAACTTGAAGAAGAAATCACTCAGAGAAGCCATGGCTATAATTAAGTCTTCTCCATTGAAAGATAAGGCCAGGATCTTCAAAGGTTTGCCTTGTCAACAACTCACACTTACCATTATATTTTTCTGACAATTTAATTCTTCTTTTTCTTCTTCTTCGTGTTCGATGTAGAGAGTGGTGTGAGGACTGATGTATGGACATGTTATATTGCTGGAATCATGATGCTGTCTCTGATTCCATACCTCATTCTGCAGCTGGTTTTTGTGTTCAAATCTTTTTCGGGGATTCGTATCGTAACTCTGATAGCTCTCACCATCTCATCCTTGTCTCTTCTCTCATATTTCATCTATCAGGTAGTACTGCTCATTGCAATCTGTGTTTTGAGATTTGCAGATAATTAAACCAGTTTGGTTTTTACAGATTTTGGATCCTCAGATGCAGCAGAGAAGCTTGCTCTATTCCATGTTTGACCTAAACAATGATGGAAAAATCACTCCCCAAGATTTCATCCAAGCATTCAAACAATGAGTTCAAGAATCCAAAATACCAGCTTCAAACAATACTCCCTCTCCCAAATTTAGGAATGAACAGGTAATTAATTAAGGAGTTTTATAGATCCAGGACCCGAAAGATAGTATAATTATCGATTCAGGATCCGAAAGATTAATTCTCAATTCAGGACCTGAAAGATAAAAAAAATTCCCAATCCAGGACCCGAAAAATCATACAATCCTCAATCCAGGATCTCAATATCAGGTCCTCGATTGATAATTGTTTGATCTTTGGGGTCCTGGAATAACAAATCATCTTTCGGGTCCTGAATCAATATTTGAAGTATTTTGGATCCTGAATCGACAATTCTATATTAATTAATTATTACCTGAGCATCTGCAATATTTAATTTTTTTTTGAGCTGCAGTTACTGAAAAAATTGAGAGAAAATGAAGAAAACAAGCCGGAGAAGATTGATAGGATCATGGCAAAGATCTTGAAGCGTTGTGAAGTCCAACTACTGGAATCAGAATCAGACTCGCTGATAACTAAGGATTGGGAGCCAAACGAGGATAGCATTCTCAAGTAAAACTTCAACGTATTTCATTTTCTTTGTCAATTCATTATCTTATGAAATATCGGAATCTCGCAGAATCTTCTATGGATTTGCGGCGGGTTCAGATCCACACCAGTATATATCAGCAAACGAACTGAAGCTGCTTATAACCGGTGTCTTCGACTCGTATCAACTGAAAGAAGACGACGTGATACAAGAGGTTTTTGATGCATTTGACGCAAATCTTGACTATAAAATTGATGAGACGGAGTTCGTTTGGGGAACGACGGAGTTTCTGAAGAAGGCCATATACACTGCACGCAGAGCAGGATCTGATGGGACTCAAATCATTCATGTTAGGATTTAACAGAAATTAGTTAAGTTAAATTCTAGAAGATTGGCAGTTACAAGAAGATTTCTAGATTCTTCTTTCTGTTAGACGTCGACTATAAAATCATGTAATCACAATGTAAAACTTGAGTTAAATCAATAACAAGTTTTCATTTCATCCCTTATCTTCTCTCTCGATAAACCCTAATTTCTGCATGTATGCAGCATGGTATCCTGAGCCAATTCTCGAACTTCTCATCATCTTATTCCTCTCTCTGCTTCGTTTTTTTTATATCTCCTTCCATGGCTACTATGATCAATCTACCTGCGATATCACTCAAGCTCACTCGTGCGAATTATAGCTACTGGAGGCCGCAGGCGCTCTCCACAGCTCGAGCGTATGGACTCGATGGTTATCTTCTTGGTTATATTCCCGCTCCGATGAAGTTTGTGGCAACAACTTCTACCGATTTGCCGGACTCTGGTGCTTCTGTCGTTCAATTACCTGAGTTGAATCCGACTTATCTAAAGTGGGTGAAACACGATCAACTTCTTGTTAGTTGGTTATTGTTGGGGAGGGCTCCCAACTATGTGTTTTTTATTGAAGCCTAAATTGCTGAAGCAAGTTGCTGAAGCTAGTTTGCTGTTTTGAGTTTGCTGAAGCTAGTTTGCTGAAGGAAGTTTGCTGAATGCTGAGCAAAGCAAGTTTGATAGCTGCTGATGCTGAATGCTGGCTGCTGGCTGCTGATGCTGAATGTTGGCTGCTGCTGCTGAATGCTAGCTGCAGATGCTGAATGCTGGTTGCTGCTGCAGCAGAATGCTAGCTGCTGAATGCTGAGTGCTGGTATGTTAAATGCTGAGTGCTAAATTGCTGGAAGCTAGCAATGCTGGGATGCTGGAATGCTGTTGACTTT
>JAPKLW010005933.1:4457-19028 GCA_026898455.1 Plectranthus barbatus | reverse complement strand
AATCATTTTATTTTTTAAATATGACTAGGATTTTCGGTTGCCTAGTCAGCTTTCCGTTGCCGGAAAATTTTTACAGACTAGATTTGAAAGATTTCGGAAAGTTTGGACATAAAATAGAGAATAGGTATAGTTCGTACTAGAATTGAAAAAAGGCGGATAGTTGGGACTAGATTTGATGTTTTGGCCTCTTAGTAATCCTCTACACTATGGTTTTCCCAGCTGTTACAGAAACAGTCGACTCTCAACTATGATACGACACAAATTTTCTGTTACATCATTGCTAACTATTCCTTGATCTTGTTGTAGCTGCAGACAGTGCAGATCAACCCACATCAGTCGAGTCCATACACGGTACGCCAGACTGCGTTATTTCACTCCCATTCTCGGTATTCAAACTGATATATAACATAATGCAACTTTTCCATCAGGCGATGATCCCAAGGGAAGTCCAACGAGAAACGAAATGCCTGAGCGAGGTGATGTGTGGATGAATTCATCAATGGAGGATATCATGTCTCCATAGAGTTTATTATTATACAAGGATGGCGACGGATGCCTGTATATTTGTAGGTTTGTCGTCCCAATCCCAATCCGGTCATTGGCATTGCAGTAGTATGTATGTATTAATATTGGCTGCCTGATGTTTTATTATGTGGTTAATAGACTAGGTATTATTGTTGGTACCTGTCTGCCCAGGTTGGCAAGGGGACCTGCTTTCTCTTGTGGCAGTTTCTCTCAGAATTCATTGGATGGGACATATTTATTGCATCTTTGGCTTTAATCATGTTTCTGTATCTGTCGTTTTCGTTGAAAAACTGATTGCCGCAGCTCTATTTATTTATGTCTATGTTTTTGTGTGTTCGTTTCAGATTAAGATGCATATTAATTGCTTACCACGTTTTTGTTTTGGGTCCAACGTTATTATTTTATTCAAGTACCAAATACTAACTAGTCTAACAAGTCCTATCGAGCTCGAGCTTGAATTCAAATTAAGTTCACGAACTTTATCCAACTGAAATATAATTTAAAATTTTATTCCTAAATTTATTACTCATTCCATTCTGCTACATTAGTTCATTTTTGTCCGTCTTTCTAGATTAATTTTCTTTCCTAAAATAAAAATAAAATAAAATTCTCATATCAATAAAATATTAATTCCCGAAAACGGAAGCAATATTTTATAATTTATAATTTTATTTTTAAATTTATTATTTAATAATAAATAATTAAATTTTTTTATTGAAATTAAAAATAAATTAGAAAAGTCAAGCTCGATCAGCTTGAGCTTAACGAATTTGACACTAAGTCGAAATTGTACTTAAAAATTTGAGTTTGATCTAGTCTTAGTCTCTAACCATACTCAACTCCTGATCACTCGATGTAATACTTTCTGCAAAATATTTTTCTGCTAAAAAAAAAAGAGAGAATTGAAATAACAACGGGATGCGAAAGCAAGGACAAATAAAAAAGGTATAATATGTTTGGGTAATGCACCCCACGTCCAAGATTTTCAGTAACCATCTGCAGTGGCTAAAAAACACAACAAATGACCTGGTACCAAAACGCACCAATCGACCCCGACCCGACCCCTTCAAACCAACCAAATAACCAAACACCATGTTTCACAGTAATGATCCGGTATGCTCCAATCGACCCGACCCTACCCGTCCAAACCAACCCAGGACTGACCAAACAACGAAAGACCATGTTTCAAAGTAAAGATCTGGTATGCACCAATTGACCCGACCCATAAAAACCAACCGAGGACTGACCAAATAACGAAAGACCATGTTTCGCAGTAATAATCTGGTGCGCGCATGAGTCAAACCTTTTCATCCTGATTCTTTTCCTTGTCAACCCCATTCTCTACCTTGCCACCTTGATTTTCATCTTCATGTTTGTCAACAACTTTCAACTGTTCAATAAGACTGGCGGCAGCATCGGCTTCTTCATTATCTTTCTCCTCTTTTTCCTGTCCTTGAGCTATTTCTTCAATCTTATCCTTGAAGGTTTTGCAATCTGAAATAAGACAAATAAGAATAAGATTGATATAGATATGATTATTGGAACAGACTTAGGAAGGGAAGAATATATGAATGTAATTTCAACTCAAATGGTAAGAAAAGGGAGTACTAACACATACAACACTCTATAAGTTTCAGCTCTAAGGTAGCATGAACCGTCTATATTCAATTTACATAGCTGTGAATTATTAACTGATAACACTGATTTTCAATAGTATAGCCCACGATCACATGAACCAAAAAAAAAACATCATACAACACTTGGTTCACCGTGCCATATCCATACACAAACAATGGATCTTGACCAAAAATCATTGAATGATATTTAATCTTATTACTCCAATATTAGACAAAGAAACAAGATAATTATATGTCATAACGACAAAAGACGACCCCTTCCAAGAAAAGACAAGCCTTTTAACTAAGAATTTTGCAATGTGACTATGATCCGGAGTAATGTATCACAAACAAGAAGATATATCAACTACACACCATTAGAAGTAGAACTGCTTAAAGTTTCAAATGAGGGGGTAAAATAATCATAAATTAACCATATTTAATTCATTTCAAAAGGTAATCATAACAAGTATGAGATAAAATAACTTACTCTCCACAGAGGCAAACCGAATGCAGAAAGTTTCATCCTTCAGCTCACCATCGGCAAAATCAACAGCATGCCACACACATGACTTGTCATTCCCTTGATGCTCTTGAACAGACATTGTAGCTAGAACTATATTTGCAGACCAAAAAATCAAATTTCAGCCAAATATTACAATATATGTTTTCAAAGAGAAATGCAAAATATACTCTCAATGAAATCAATAAAAACTCACTAAACAAAGAACAGTGGAGATGCATACATCACATAGTCATAATTGAATAATGCATTCACAAAAGTTTTAGTGCTAACCAAGATGATTGGCGCAGATCTTGAGTGTCTTGTTCTGCCTCATGACAAGCCTGACTTTTCCTGTCTCCTTGTGTTTAAGCAGCTTCACAACCCCCACTCCCCTCTCCTTCCATTGATTACCTTCCTTGTCAAATCTGTACAACTTGGATTTCCTACAAATATAAAGTAATTCATCATTTTGAGGGATTAGGGAATGAAAGTAAGATCCTGCTTTTGATTTCCTACACAGAACTGATTGACACAAGACACCACATCATTCAATTGACATATAATTCAAATAATACACATTACAGAAACCACTTGATTCTGTCTTGCGTAGCATATACCAAAATCAATAAAAGCATATGGAATGCTCTGGTAAGGAGGTGAAACATAATATTTGACTCAAGAAAGTGCAATCTACCACAGATTAACAGTAACGGAGTTAAAACGTCTTTTCACAATCCAAACAACTCCACCAAAAAAAGGTCAAACATGATCAACAAATAACAAGAATTCATCGACCGGATAGAAAATCCAAGATCACGAAGGAAAAAAGAAAAACTCATATACGTCAACTAAGATTTAACCAAATTCACAACCGATCATTCCACATCAAGCACCACCACCAAACGCGAAGCGACATTGAACTAACGCGTCGATCCATTCAAAACAGTAGAAAAACCAAATAAACACAAAATCAAGCACGCATCAATCAGCGAGATGAAGCGGAAAACAACTCACAATTCAAGAAGAACGTCTTCGTTCTCTTCGCCGGTGCTAACAGCAACTTCCTGAAGTTGCACGATCGGAGCGACCTGAGCGCCGGTGTCCTCGTCATCAGCTGCCGGTCTAGAATCATCATCTTCTTCCCCCTCTCTCTTTGAGACCGTCGGCTCAGTTGTGGAAATGGAGGCCATGAGCGTAGTGAATTCAGAGAGATTTTTTGAGATCTACCGAAACAGCAGAGTTAGGGTTTAAGCAAGAAATGATGACGTTTGTAGCTTGAATGATGATTATCTATAGCGTATCAACGACGCTGGCATTGTGTGGGAGCTTGATGGGCCGGGTTAAAATTTTCATTGGGCCCGGCCCGGATTTAATTGTAAGTTTTTGTTTTTTAATTGTTTGAGCTAATTTATAATGCTATAAATTTTTATATATATTTTCTAATAATTATTGGAAAACGTATTTAAGTTTTATTCATGAATATTACACGTTTATATAATTATAATATAAACTTAATAAAGATAAAATGAAGTAGATTAATACAAAACTTACAAATATGCTCACAAATTATACTTTACATTACACTCGAAATAATTTAGAGGTTTATAGGCGCCCAACAAATTCGAAAACACTTAACTATGCAATTTTTTAAATGAAAAAATTATAAATTTTATTTTAATGTTTTGATTAACTTTAAAATTTATTTCATTTTTTTATGTTATAGAATTATACCCATATGTTTGAAAATTTGGGGAAATTTACCTCTACATTTTTATATTATAAATTTTATTGTAATGTTTATTAATTAAGAATATCTTAGGTGATTAACAATACTCAAACTTCGTTGAGTCACACCTTATAATAATATAAATTATAATTATGAATTAACCAATTTTAATAATATGTAACTCAATGTATTTTTAATCTTATCAATCACCTTGAATATTTTAAACTAATAAAAATAACTTTTATGGTATAATTACATAATATGAAAAAAGTCAGGATAAATCTCCTTAATTCATCAAACATTGAAGTGTGTTGAGTATCTCACTTTGACTGTGGATCTGGAAATATACAACTATATAATGGTTAAAAGATTTTCTTTCCTTGCAAGCGAATTTTGTAAGTTAAAAAATGAGATCTTTACATGCTATTAGTCATTAGAGCTGCCTCGATTCAATGTACCCAATTTATTCTGATGATGAGATCGAATTATCCCGACTATACAAAGTGTAATTCACTCCTAATAGGAAAAATAGTTTATGTAAATTTCCGAGTTGGTTGATAATATATGTTGTTTTCCCTTTGTATATAGGCAAAAACTTGCGCTAGACACGCATAAATGGTTTAGGCGGGTTTTATCTATATCCAAATGGGTTCATCCATCCCAAATAGAGATTATTTATCCTCAATTAGAGTATATTAAATGAGTTTGACTTGAATTAATGGATAAAACCCGCCAAAACTGTTTAGGCGTGCCTAACCTGAGACCTTCCCTTGTATATATTTATTTTTTCTGTTGATAATATGTTATTTTCCCTTTGTATAAATTTTCTATTTTGAGAAGACTCTTTTTATTATTATTGGAATGGATAGAAATTGTTTGGGAAGGTCTTGGGTTAGGCAGACCTAAATGATTTAGGCGGGTTTTATCCATTAATCCGAGCCCAAACCCATATAATATATTCTAATTGGGATTAATAAACCCTATTTGGGATGTGTCTATTTGGATAGGATAAAACCCGCCTAAACCGTTTAGGCCTGCCTAACGCAAGTTTTTGCTAAATTGTTTAGACCAATGATTAAATAATAAGAGAGAGACCCTTTTTGGTCATTTCCATGGGGCTCACTACTTTCTTGGTCTTCCAAGAAGTCGTTTTTGCCAGGACTACCCAACTGCAAAACCGAGCCATATTGTTGGATTCTTGATTTTCAACGCTTTTTCATCTCTTTTCTTCCTACGCGATTTCAAGAAACTTGAATGGGCGCGCGGTTAATCACACCTCAGTACCTCCCAAAATATGCAAAGAAAGTAAGCAATCTTGCTCCAGTTGTAACTGTGGTTGCCTTTTCTTGATTTTTCAACTATTCCAACTCGTGCTTATTATTAATTTTTACTCCCTTTTCCGTTTTAGGTTATTCACTGATTGAATCACTCCATGATTATTGGTCGAGGGCCGACGCCCGTTGCCCCAGATCCTGGTAAAATCTTTGTTTGATTGAAAAAGCTAGTCTTTTTTCAGAATTTCATGTGATTCTTGAAACTCTATCTGTGTTTGTGTGTGGTCTGTCGCAATCAAAAAAGGGTTGATTGTCTGAACTTTTTGGATCCCTTCACACAATTTTTTTTTTAACTTTTTCTTTCTATTTGAAGGTAGTTATTGATATTGTAGAATCCTTACTTTCACCTTTTTCTGTGGTTTGTGATACTTTTTTTTTTCACGGGTTGTAGTTGGTGTTTCATTTTCAGTAATCAGATTGGGCCAGTTCTTTCGAGACGCTGCGATTGGATGTTGCATTTAGAGTGTTCATCTATGGTGATGGTGATGGGTGTGCCAGCTTTTACCTCTATAATCCTTCTGATTTTTTTGAGAAAGGAGATGAATTAGTGTAGCAATGACAGTTCTTGAGGTTATAAATAGCTCTTGCTATTTAGTCAGATGCTGTGATGGTGGAGATGCATTGGGCTGCTGTGGTGCCTTTTGGATTAGGTAATTCGAGTTCTTACAATAGTGAGTCTTGGAAGTTGCTGCGCGTATGTTATGAGCCGCGAGCTGATGGGTGAGGCGTCGAGCTTGCTTCTGCCTACGGAGATTGAAGTAGTTAGAGCTGTAGATGGTGGGAATGAGGAGTATGCTTTTGGTGATTCAGGAAGTGAAGTTAGTTTTACGGTGTTGTTGGATTCCGAAGAGAATAGGAGTGGGGTGTCGTCTGCGTTGGCTGTGACTTCAGAGGATGAAAACTGGCTGCAGAGTGATGTGAGGAGGCAAGAGAGCGATGATGATGGGATGTCTTCGTTGGAGGGTGGCTCAAACGTCGAAGGACTGTCTGTGATGAGTGATGAAGCGAGTTCTGAAACCGGGACACCCTTTATGGACTTTGAGAGGAGTGTAGGTAATATTGAGCTAATTTCAAGCAACATATCTTTGGGAGATCCAATTCCAAGTGTTGAAGCGTTTTTAAGTGAATCTCTACCTGTTGCTGTTGATAATGGAGAGGATGTCGTGGATGGTCTTAGCTCAAGATCATCTACGGATGTTGTACCGAATGGAAGAGCCAGCCGTAGTGTTTTTGAGGTGAGCTATGTACCTCTCTGGGGGTTTATGTCTGTGCGTGGTAGGAGATCGGATATGGAAGATGCAGTGTCGATCATACCCCATTTCGTGGACATCCCTCTTCAAATGCTCGTTGATCGCCCTCCAGATGGACTGGCTTCCCGCGTAACTCATTTGATGGGGAGTTTCTTTGGAGTCTTTGATGGCCATGGAGGCTCTCAGGTACCTATTCCTTTCCCCCATGTCCTCTCTCAGCTGCTGCAGACTTGTCTGTCTCATTTTTCGTATGAATTCATTTCCAGGTCGCGAATTATTGTAGAGATCGTATCCACTCTGCGTTGGCTGAAGAGCTGGCAGCCATCACTGTGAACTTGAATGATGGAAAGAGAACCGACAGTCGCGAAGAGTTATGGACACGGGCATTCACCAAATGTTTCCTCAAGGTGGATGGTGAAGTTGGAGGGGAAGGCGGCCGTCAGCCCATTGCAAGGGAGAATGTCGGGTCCACTGCTGTTGTCGCGTTAGTGTGCACGTCTCACGTGATCGTGGCTAACTCTGGTGACTCGAGGGCTGTCCTCTGCCGCGGTAAAGAAGCCATAGCCCTATCAGTGGATCACAAGGTACTAAGTTTGCCTAAAGTTGAAAATCTCCATACTATTCATTTATCAACATCACGTAGCATGACTTTCTCGTGTTTGTTAGCCCAATCGGGAAGACGAACGTGCCAGAATCGAAGCAGCCGGAGGCCGGGTGATAGAGTGGAACGGGTTTCGTGTATCGGGAATGCTTGCAATGTCTCGGTCTATCGGTATGAACTCGTTAGCCTTCATTTGTTTCAGACGTTTTGCTGGTACCTGTTGTTGCGTATGTTTAGTTTCTGTTTCTGAATTTATGTGAATTTATGTATGGTAACGTAACGTAAAAAATAACGGTTATAAAACTTGCTAGACGTTATTCGGGCGTACGGGTAAGGTCTAGTCTAAGCAGGAATTAATCAGTAAACTAATTTTTTTTTTTTTTTTTTATCATTTTAAGTATATAATTTTTAAAATTATTATTCTTTAAATATAAAAATTGCCGCCTAGGCTGACTAGGTGCCGAACAACGTGAAAACGTTTAATGGGGCCGATTTTATGATTTTTCGATCTGGTAAAGACTGCCCTAGCGCCTAGGTGGACGTTTGGGCCGATTTTTACAACACTGTTCCACGATTCGCTTCGTAGTAACCCTAAAAACTCATCCCTTTGCTTGTACAGGAGACCGATATCTGAAGCCCTCCGTCATCCCCGATCCCGAAGTGACGGTCGTGCCACGTGCTCGAGATGACGAATGCCTGATCCTAGCCAGCGATGGTTTATGGGATGTCATGACAAATGAAGAGGCCTGTGATATGGCCAGGAGGAGTATACAGCTCTGGTACAGAAACAAGGCGGCGACACTTCCATCGGAAAGAGGCGAGGGCGTGGATCCGGCCTCGCAGGCAGCAGCCGAGGCCCTCACGAGCCGCGCCCTCCAGAAAGGGAGCGAGGATAACATCTCTGTCATCGTCTTGGACTTGAAGCGCCAGAGAAAGAGTAGGAGCCGGCCGTAGCAGCCATCATTATGGCCACCGATCCAACGCCGACGACGAACCTCATCGGAGTTTCATCGTTGGTATGGCTAGCAGATATATGTAGGAATATGAAGTTGGATTGATTTGGTTTTATACTACTCACACCTCCTGGCCTAAAAATGGTTAATGAGGTTTATAAATTGGTGTTTTTGTTGTAATTGAATAAATAAATATGAGCTTTGCGAATTGATTGGATGTGTTTTAGAATTATGCATTGGGTCGGTTCGGTTAAAAATTGAATTAAATTGTTATAGCCGTCAAATAATAATTTAATAAAAATTAAAACCAAATTGCTTGGATTTCTTGAAAGCTTCTGAATTGGGTTTAGTTTGAGCATTGCCTATTTCGTTTTCTTTTTTAGAAAATTACCTAATTCAAAATATGTATGTTTAATGTTGTATAATTCATTAGAAATAAAACCTTTCATCCTCAATTTTATGAGAGATCTCTTGTGAGACCTTTTATCAAATAAGATAGAACGAAAATCGTTCGATTTTCGCTTTATTAGTACAAAAATCGGTTGATTTTTATCTTTTAATAAAACTTGATCAATAGCTTAAATATAAATTTATCAATTTTATATAGGAATCTGGCGAATCTCGTAAAAATTGGTCAATTCTTACAATATCAATATGAGAACTTAGCTAACGACGTCAGGGCGCAATGGTAAAAGCGTCTTGCTTATGACTAAAAAGTCATGAGTTCGAATTTTATATTTTGATCAAAATCAGTTTTACACCAAGTGCATTCCGATTAAAATACTCCCTCCGTTTCGATTATATAGTCCGGGTTACTATTTTAGGGTGTTTCAATTATATAGTCCAGTTTCTATATTTGGTATTGTTTTTATATGGTCATTTACCATTACATCCCCGAATAATCTTGGAAAATGAAAATATTAAAGTTAATATAATGAAAATGAGAGGTTAATTAATGCTTTAAATAAGGGTAATGTTGGAAGTTTGTTTAAATATTAAATAATTTTTGACAAACGTGCAAGATCAAAGTGGACTATATAATCGGAACGGAGGGAGTAATGATTAGCCATTATACATAGCATGTGAGATATTCTGATCAGAATCGATTTTACACTGAGTGTATTTCGACTAAAATGATGATTTGTCATTCAACATAACTTATTCCGAACGGAAATTTGTATTCTCATTGGAATGATTATTAAATCAAATTCAAGTTCGAAGGAGTGGTTCGATATAGTGATTCAAAGCTTGAATCAATGAGTCGTGACTGTTCGAAGAGCTGCTTCAGCGGAAGAGTGACCTTATTTCACTAATAGTTGCATTCAATGTATTTAGATCCTATAAATAGTACCTCATTTATTGTAATTCGACACATAAACTCTTCCAAGCAATAAAGAATTATTCAACTCTACAATCATTAATTAAGTTATTCTACTATCTATATTAAGTTGTTTATTAGTACTCTTTTAAATAAAGAGCTTATAAATTCGACATCAACACTTATTATAAAATTAATTCCAATCAAAATGTGCATTCTGAATTGAAAGTGTTCAATGAATTCTGATCGAAATGTCTCACAAAACACATGTTTCACGGGAGCCACCCTTAACCATTTAAACCCGTCTTACGAAAATGAGATCAGTAAAACGGTCTCACTCAAGTTTTATTCAATTTTTTTTTTTATAAAAAAATTATATTTTATTGCAAGCGTTTCTGTTGAGGATTGTCTATCCGACCACTCAAGACAAAGGCATTCATTTACTCTTCATTGAATCGTTTCAGCCAAAAAGAGGAACAGGAATATACTGGGGCCAAACTCCAAAACCGCAGCAATAAATTCAACAAGGGTTTCTTCCGTCCAATTCAGGAATAAAAAAGAAGGATTTCCGGAAGGAAAAGGAGAATTGATTCAGCTCAGCAGTCCTTGCTCGCTCCATTCTCGGCTGAATTTCGTTAAGTTTCAAGAATGGATTTTTTTGCTTTGATTTTCTTCGTTATTGATGAAATTCCACTGTCTAAAAATGGGTTTTGTGTTGTTTGTGCTATTCTTGCCGCTCTTTGCGTTTTATGCTATCTGGGATTGTGATTGAAGATTTTGAACTCTATTTTTTTATTGAATTGTATTTCTGTTGAGTGTGGGATCACAAGATTATGCTTTACGCTTTGCGTGATCCATTGGATTTTTTAAGTTCTCTGATGGGCAGTTGTTAATTAATCAGTTTTTTTGTTAATTGCGTTCTCGTAATTTGTAATGAAGGCTATCTTGAACAAATCCAGATGATTGTTTTTGGTTTTCTTATTAATGGATTAATCTGGGAAAAATGAGTATGTTGGCTGGCTAAGGATGGTTTCATATGTGGAATTTAAGGTATAAAATCCAAGAAAGAATGGAGAAAAATAAAACTAACTTAGATTCTATCTTGATATTCATTGGTAAAATCAGTTGAAATATGCTTCTTTTGTTTTTATTTCTTTATTCGTTTCCAGATCAAAGATGAGGAGCTGATTTCATTTATGTTTGATTTCTCTAATAGGAGTTATGCATATGCTCTTAGAGAATTTTACTTGAGAAGTGAAGCCAATGTCATCTAAAGTTGAATCCACGAAGAGTGACGATGAAGACTTAAGCTGCGGGCTTCTATTGCGTGATATTGAAGAAATTAGCAGAGCACTTTACTTGCACAAAAGCCCACATGATGCATTTAATTCAACTCGCCGAAGCATGGCTTCTATATCTGGCATTTCAGAGTATGATGTCACTCTTCGAGATTCATTGCATAAGGGCAAGAAGTCATCAATATGGAATTGGAAGCCGATAAAGTCTTTGACCCACACACGTAATCATCGGTTCAATTGCTGTTTCTCTCTGCATGTGCATGCTATCGAAGGCTTGCCATCGTACTTCAACAACCTTAGCTTGTGTGTAGTATGGAAGCAGAAGGCGGTCACGTTACGAACTCGCCCTACTCAGGTGTGTTTGGGAATGGCTGAGTTTGAAGAGACTCTCATGCACCGATGCACTATTTTCGTAGATAGAACTGGAATCCATAGTTCTGTAAAATATGAACCCCAGCTCTGCCTGCTTCATGCCTCAGTGATAGGTTCACCAACACTTGATATCGGAAGTCAAGTGATTGATCTAACTAGGTTCCTTCCGCTGACTCTGGAGGAGTTAGTGGGAGATAAAAGTAGCTCAGGAAAGTGGACTACCAGCTTTAAGCTCTCAGGCAAGGCTAAAGGTGCAGTTTTAAATGTTAGCTTTGGATTTTCCATTTATGGTGGTTCCGTTGAGTTGGATTATTTTGCAAAAGTCCCGGATAATGCTAAGGAAGGTAGAATGAATCAATTTGCTGAATCCGATATTAGTAGAACCAACCAGCTTCACAAACTTGGTAGGGTTCCAAAGATGTTACTTGGAGGGTCTTATCAACCGACTAAGTCAGCAAACTTAAATATATTTGACGAATTGCTCTTAAAACAACCGGTGGAACTGTCTCAATCAGTTGCTTTATTGTATCAGAAACTTGATAAGAAAAAGATGGGTTATCCCTTGGAGTTTGATTTATACCATCTCTCACATGAGTCCGGGGCTGTGGGTGGCCAAGCTGGACATGAGTTTGACAATGCCGATTTTGATGTAATTGAGCAGGGTATAGAGGTACTGGAGAAGGATCAGATAACACCAGAAAAGTGTAGCAGCCAGAGGTTTGAATCTTCTGTAATTGAAACAATTGATGTCGCTGATATTTTCGGGGGCGAAGAGACCGATTTTGTTGAGTATGTGGAATGGAATTCAAAGCTTGATGCAGATAATCATGATGAGTACGAGCGTGGCCCAGATGATCCGGAGCACAGCGATACTAACATTGCATGCATTACTGAACCAGTCTTCGAAGAAGTTGATTCAGACTTAGATTCTTTGCTCGACAGAATTACTTACAATGAGTCTGGAAATTACATGAGATCCGAGTCTATAAATAGATCTCAAAGATTGAGGAGATCGCTTAGCTTGGATGATCTCGGGCTTGCAGAATCCATAGAAAATGATTTTCTCAACATGCTGAGCATTGACCAGGATCAAGAAAACATGATTCCTGGTAGTGATCATGGCACATCAACAGATCTCCTCAGACTGTTTGAAGAGGATCCCCTATCTTGGGAAGACTTCATTCTCGATTCGGATTTGATAGCAGAGATTGAGGAATCTTGTAGCTTTACTCCCACGGGCAATGAGAAAGTGGCACTCGTAGCTACACCTGCTATTGATTTATCATTTCCTATTCAAGCTGTTGAAAGTAGTCACCAAAATCAATCAATAAGGAATAAAAGAAATGCTGAAATGTTAGAAACCTTGGAAACAGAAGCCTTAATGCATGAATGGGGTCTGTCTGAGAAGGCTTTTCAGTATTCTCCACGTGTTATCCCCGGTGGATTTGGAAGTCCTGTCTATCTTCCTACGGAAGAACCCTTACAGTTACCTCCTATTGTGGAAGGTAAAGGTCCAATCGTTCGGACAAAAAATGGTGGCATCTTGAGATCAATGAATCCTTTGCTTTTCAGAAATGCTAATAATGGTGCTAGATTAATTGTGCAAGTCTCTGCTCCAGTTGTGTTTCCCTCAGCGATGGGATCTATGGCTACGGAAGTGCTACGATGTTGGGCCTGTGCAGGATTCGAAAAGATGTGTTTCCAGGCTAATGAACTGATGCCTCTGGAAGATGTCACCGGGAAGACAATACAGCAAGTTCTCGCAGAAGCAGAATCCGGATCAGATGCTTCGAATAGGTCTGTGAATTCTAGAGTTACTACTTTGGCATGAAGTTCTCAATTCATTTGATTGATGAATTTTCAGATCTAGAATCATATGCTTTCTTTCAGCTATTGTTTTTTCTTTTCCACTTTTTGATTTCTCCACTTATTATCTCACCCCTTGCTTTCGATCTATTTTCAGATGGGATGTGCGTCAGGAATCTGATTGCTCCAATATGGATCAGATTGGTTCTGATTATGTGCCAATAGAGGATCTAGTACCCATGGTTATAACAAACATCGAAAGCCTTTTAGTTGAAGGGCTAAAGATTCAGTCCGGCATGCCAGATCAAGCGCCACCTTCAAGCATTAGGATCCATCTTGCTGAGAATTCAACTTCCTCAAGAAATGCTGCAGAAACTTCCTGTAACTTCGGTTCTGAAAGAGCTTCTGACTTCCCGATTCTGGATGCTGATGAATTAATCAAATCGTCTTTGTCATTGGAGGAATGGCTGAGGCTGGATTCTGGCAAACTTAATCTTGAAGATGACAATAATGAAAACATTTCGAAACTTTCTGCAGCTCATTGTGGTAAGCCTATGAAGTCGAGCAGTGAATGGCTGTCGGATAGGAGTGGCGTTGAAGTTGGTGACGACTTCAGGATGGGCTTAAAAGTTCAGCTTAGAGATCCCATGCGTGATTATGAGATGGTGGGCGCACCTATGCTTGCTCTGGCTCAAGTAAATCGGGTGTACAAACGTATGACAGTAGAAGGAGATGATTTGGAGCCAATGTTTTCAGTCTCCGAAGCTCATCTTGCTGGATTCAATATCGCGCAGCATGGTAATACGCCGTTTTGGGGAACTAGCAGACAACGCCAATCAGGATCGAGGTGGTTGCTTTCAAGTGGAATGGCAAGATCCAAGAAGAATCTCGTTTCCAACTCGAACGTGGTTGTAAGATCATCTTCTGGATTACTGAAGAAGGCACAGAACGAGGATGTTTTGTGGAGCATATCCCTTCCTGTGGAAGGAGAAGCAGCTGCATGGGATGAAAGGATTGCCCTAAATGTCCATGTAAGAAATGCTGACATTGTTTTTCCTCTTGAATCTGTCTAGTGATCAGAAGGAGGAGAATTCTAGTAGCTTATTTTTACTTATTTTTTGAAATGGCATGAATGCATAGATTTGTAAGGCCTTAACCATAGCCAACGTGTCCGAACTCGGCCTTAGGGGTAGGGCTGCTTGTTGGAATCTCATGAACTTAGTTCTGAAAAAATGTACAAATTGGCTGAATGCAGCACCATTGGACA
>JAPKLW010005932.1:0-19031 GCA_026898455.1 Plectranthus barbatus | reverse complement strand
TAGTCATGGGTCTCTTGGGAGTGCGCTGAAAGAATTTTTCGAACAACGTAGGCATTGCTAAATTAATTGTGTGAAATTTGGACAATGGCTTTTGTGTTTTGTGTCTGAAGCTTTGAATTTGGGAGATGTATATATAGAGATTTGTGGGCGCAGTTGGTCTGGTTTTGTTTATGTTGACTTGACTGGATCAAGCAAAGCCTAGGCCAATTGCCCTAAATAAAGGTTCAACTCCCGCGGTTAAGTCCACGCTTAATTCGCTCTTTCTACTTCAATTTTCTTACTTCTTACCTACCATCTGTCTCTCTCTCTCTCATCTATAGTTAACATAAGCAAAAACTAAATATAATATATTATAGTTATGATTTAACCAATTTTAATAATCAAACTTAATTAAAC
The DNA here is from genome assembly GCA_026898455.1 of Plectranthus barbatus. Classification (NCBI taxonomy): domain Eukaryota; kingdom Viridiplantae; phylum Streptophyta; class Magnoliopsida; order Lamiales; family Lamiaceae; genus Plectranthus; species Plectranthus barbatus. The sequence continues at coordinate 18,635 of JAPKLW010005932.1, read as the reverse complement.
TTAAAATTAACTAAAGGAATAATATATACCCTAATAGTGTAGGGATGAACCTTATGATTTTATAATTAATCTAATTTATAATAAATTAAAAATATTATATAAAAATTAAAAAAATGAAATAAAGAACTGAAAATAAAAAGTGGAACACAGGATCTCAAGTGTTGATAAAAGCTATCAAAAGTAGATCATATATATGCATGCTAACTAGGTTTATTATATTAAGTTATAAACTAGAAATAAATCTTGAGTTTTGATTCTAATGGACGAATAACTTGGATTAAGTCTTGTTGGTTCCGATTTTCATCAAAGCAATCGTAAGTTGCACAACGGAAAAAAATAAGATTCGGAGCACTTATCCTAACTGATGGTGATGTGTCAGTTTGATTTGTCAAATTTTAAGTTCAGATACTTAGGTTCAAGTATGCTCAGTGTCAGTTTTCAGTAAATACTACAACACTTGAGTGTTGAGTTTTAACAATAAGTAAACTGACAAAATGAAAGCAGTAAATGACACAAAAGGTTATAGTGGTTCAGAATCTAAAGGTCCTACGTCCATTCTTCAGATACAAGTCTGGAAATTCACTAAGTGTTGGATTACATAAGGTGTTCCTTCGATCTATCGCTTGCTGAAGAATGCCTCGTTGATAGCGCGTTTCGCAACGCGCTAAAGCTGCAAGTGTACAGACCACTGCAGAGGGCAAGTAATAATTTATCGAATCTTAAGGATTGCAGGCTCGAAGTATAATCAAGCACTAAAACATAGATATCGTACTACTATCTAGGTGAATCAGAAAGTGGTTTTGATTTGTTGTAAACATAAAAGTAACTTTGCAATAGAAATTAATCAAAAACAAGATTAAATAATTTTAAGAAACTTATGAGAAGATAGGATTCCAGGGTAATCCACTTTGAATTATAATCAAACAACTTTTCATGTAATTCAATCCCAAATTTAATTCCCAAGGATGTGAGTTAATCGCACATACGTTATCAGGTGATCCTCTCGGACTCTAAACCATAACATGGAAATAAAAGATCAAAAGATTCCTCTCGGACATACAAAAGACTTTTACTCTTGATAAAACCTTAGATTTCAAAAACCCTTCAAAGCTCAATTTCCTCTCGGACAATTGCCCCTCGAATCTAATTTATTGGCGTCTTAATTAATAACCTAGTCCTCTCGGATCAAAAACTATTAATTCAAATCACAATCAATGGCCAGTATCTCGTAATTCATGAAAGTATCAATAAATCAGAACATCAATGGAAAAGGAACATTAAATCACATAAATTGTTGAATGAATAAATACAAAGCTTCAAACCCTAGAATCCATGAGTGAACTTAGCCAATCATACTAAGTTCTAGAAAAACAAAGAGATGGAGAGTCACAAAAATAGAAAACATGGAAATCAAAAACCGTGGTCTTCAATCTTCAATTCCTGTCGTGCTCTTCAAGTTCCCCTGCTTTTGCTCTCAATTCTATACTCTCTACTTGAAAAATTGATAAAAAAGGAACCTTATTTTCGTTCAGGGAAGTCCTATTTATAGTTGAGGCCTTTCAAATCTCCAAAAGATATGGTTTGGGGCCTCAGATTCGCCAGAATTCGTCAAAATGGGACACAGACGGCGGTTGGTTTTGCCTGATCGGCGACCGCCGGTTATGCACCGGGGTCGCCGGTTGTGTACCGTGAGAAAAGGCTTGAAATCTGCATACCCGATGACCCGTCTACATAGACGGCGGTCGTCGGATGTGTCATACGGGTCACCGTTTGTGTGCCATGAGGAATGAACTTCAAATACATGCCCGGCGACCCATCTACATAGCCGGCGGTCGCCGGTTGTGTCATTTGGGTCGCCGTTTACGTCTCGAATGTTATTTCGGTGCGCTCTTTCATATTTTATGACCCTTTCTTCTTCCCGATGCAAGCTAGCATCGATTGGCCTCCTGGACACTTGGTCAATTCTTGTAAACAACCCAATTGTACGTGAAATCTGCATAAACAACCACAAACCAGACCAAATGTAATACTTTCTAAAAGAATATAAATAATGCATGAAAACACCACGGAATAGTCCAATCTAAGGTCAAAAGTGAGCAGATCCACATCAGTAAAATGCACAAAACGAGTGTTTATCACTCGTTCTTCCGTCCGCAAGTTCACTCATCTGGTCATTTGCTCGTTCTTCACTTCGCAGCTCCTTGGAGTGTGGGCACAACACGCAGCCTTCTCATCGCCTGAATGTGGTGTTTAGAGTTTCCCCAAAACTATCAACACAGTGGTAATGTAGGGAAATATATTTCCTGTATTTCACTCAAATAATAATAGATGTACATGGGAGTTTATATAGACAAGGAACAAATCTAAAGTAAATCTAATCTAGTAAATACAAAAGATATACAAAAGATACTATTGTATCAAATATATCTTAATACCCCCCCGCAAGCGAAGACGGGGGTGAAAGGCGAAGCTTGTTGCAGAAATGATAAAAAAAACTTCTTGATAAACTCTTCGTAAAAATATCCGCAATCTGATCTTCAGAGGGAATGAACTTCGTGCGGAGCCTGTTGGAAGTGACGAGCTCACGAACAAAATGATAATCAATGTCGATGTGTTTTGCCCGTTTGTGTGAAATAGGATTCTGACTAAGGAATAAGGCGGAAGCATTGTCCGAGTATAAGATAGGCGTTGATCGAAGATCAACGTGTAACTCTCGTAAAAGATTCACAATCCACTGCATTTCAAAAGCGGTGTTCGCCATTGCTCTATATTCGGATTCACAGCTGGACCTAGAAACTGTCGGTTGCTTCTTTGCACTCCAAGAAACCAAATTTGGACCCAAGAATATGGAATATCCATACGTAGAGCGACGTGTCTCCAGACATCGGGCCCAGTCCGCGTCCGAGTAGCCACGCAAGTGAAAATTGCCGGATAAAAATGTCAAGCCAAACAGAACAGTGCCTTTAACATAGCGAAGAATGCGTTTGAGAGCTTGAAAATGTTCAATGGTAGGATTCTTCTGATATTGGCTCGTGGTGTTGACAGAATAAGCAAGGTCCGGTCTTGTCACCATCAGATATTGCAAAGCGCCAAGGAGAGAGCGGTAGAGAGTCGGATCCTCGAATGGGGACCCATCAGATGTGAACGAGATGCCGGGAGCCAGAGGAGTGGCGACAGGCTTTGCGTCTGTCATCTTGGCACGCCGACGAATGTCTAGGGCATACTTTGTCTGTGTGAGGTACAAGCCAGATGATTTGTGGAAAGCTTCAAGACCAAGAAAATAGCCAAGTTTACCAAGGTCCTTGGTACTGAATTCTTTGTTGAGGCGAACATGAGTGCAGCAATGGCGACTGAATTGTTTTCGGTGATGATAATGTCATCAACATAAACCAGGAGATAGATAATATCCGAATCTTTGCTTAAGACGAACAGGGAAGTGTCTGAAGAACTGCATAGAAAACCCAAAGACAATTGAAAAGTCCGAAAGCGCTGGTACCAAGCCAAAGGCGCTTGTCGGAGTCCGTAGATAGCCTTCTTTAGAGAGCAAACATGAGAAGGATAACGAGAGTCAATAAATCCCGGAGGCTGTTCCATAAATACCTTAGTGGAGAGAAGTCCATTCAAGAAGGCATTCTTGACATCCAACTGATGGAGAGGCCAAGACTGCATAACGGCAACTGCAATAACAATACGCACTGTTGAAGCTTTCACCACAGGGCTGAATGTTTGAGTGAAGTCAAACCCAGGGACTTGACTAAAACCTTGAGCGACAAGTCGAGCTTTATAACGATCAACTGAACCGTCAGTTAGAAGCTTGGTTCGGTAAACCCATTTAGAGCCGACAACATTCGTATTTGATGGGCGCGGGACCAATGTCCAGGTCCGGTTCTTTGAGAGTGCTTCGAGCTCTTCATGCATGGCTTGAGTCCATTCAGGTACCTTGAGGGCAGATTTAATGCCACGAGGTTCCGGTAAGGCTGCAGAAATAGAAAACACAGAAACCAGATGAATGTCAATCGGATATCGAGGTTTGAATATTCCCGAACGAGCGTGCGTTTGCATGGGGTGCCTAGGAGCTGGCGGATTGGGCGGATTAGGAGGGTCGGCCAGAGGTAGGGCGACGGGGTTGGGATGGTCGATCGGTTGAGGCGGCACGGGAGGTGCGGGCAGAGGTGTAGCGGTAGCTGGGATTTCCGAATGGCAAAGAGTACATGGTGGTTCGGAAATTGGCGAGAAAGGGGGAGTGGGTGCGGCGAAAGGTGTATGTTAGAAGTATTCTGTGAGCGTGAGGCGTGAAGTGGGTGTAGAGGAGCTTAGGTTGGAGAATGGGAAGCAGGTCTCATCAAACTTTGCATGACGAGTAATGTACACGCGATTTGTGACAGGATCTAAGCAACGATAGCCTTTGTGATTAGGATTGTAACCAATGAAGACACAGGGTAAGCTACGGGGTTCAAGTTTGTGTTTGGAGTAGTCTCGAAGACACGGAAACACCCTGCAACCGAAGGTACGGAGTGATGCAAAGAGGGTTTTTTGTGGAAGAGAAGTTCGAATGGTGAAGTGTTGTGCAGAAGCTGATTAGGGATTCAGTTTACGATGTGTACAGCGGTACTAAAGGCTTCTACCCAAAGGGAGAGAGGCATGGAAGAGTGGAAAAGTAATGAGAGGCCCATTTCTGTTATATGGCGATGTTTACGTTCCGCAAGGCCGTTTTGAGAGGGTGTGTAAGGACAAGATATGAGATGGTGTATACCGGATTTGGCAAAGTGGGATTTTAAACGAGAATTTGTAAACTCAGTGCCCCCATCACTTTGAAACTTCTTAATTTTTCGTGAAAATTCAGTTTCCACGAAGGCATGAAAGGTTAGAAAGATGTCGAAAAAATCAGATTTTACATGTAATGGATAGAACCAGGTAAAGCGGGAGAAATCATCTATGAACACAGCATAATAACAAAATTTTGATTTTGAATTAACTGGAGAAGGACCCCAAAGATCACAATGAATCATATCAAGAACAATGGAGGCCCTTTTATCAGATAACGGAAAAGATAAATGTGAGTTTTTGGCTAACTGACAGGAAGTACATAAATTGTTTTGCGAAACGGAAGAAGAAAATGAGAGAAGACTAAGCTTCGATAGCAGATTGAGAACTTTGACGGACAAGTGGCCTAAACGGTTGTGCCACGTCTGAAGGGGAGCACGGGGAAGAGGAGACGATGCAGAAGCGATTAGGGCAGCGGCAGATTTATGAAGGAGATACAGCCCATGCTTACGCACGTCGGTTGCGACAATCTGTCCAGTTTCGTAATTCCGGATCTGCAGCTGCGAATCAGTAAATAACACATTAGCAGGATAATCATGTGTGAGTCGACTAATAGAAATAAGATTCTTAGTCATGGAGGGAACCACAAGAACATGATGTAGAGATAGAGAATCAGAAAAAAAATAAAGAGCCTGTATGAGTTATACGTAGGCGAGCACCGTTACCAACTGCGACATGGTCGGAACTCGAATAGGCAGTAACATCGTCCAGAGATGAAGAATCGGCAGAGATATGAGCGGATGCACCTGTGTCCAAGTACCAATCAGAGACGGGAGGAGATGAAACAGAGCATTGTGCCGAGAAGACCTTGGCTAGGTTAGCCGAAGGTGGTGGTCGCATTGAATGGACATACGAACGATCAAAATGCTTCGGGTAGTCGAACACGTCATGATCAGTTTAGCGGCAAAAAGAACACCACGGCACACGCTTCTTTTTGTTTTCTCCGGAGGAACGACCGCGGTTCTGATTAGGGTTAGGGTTTGACTTATTTCCGGAGTTGTGAGATTTTGTTGACGCATGGAAGGCAACGGCTTGCGGTGATGGTGAAGGCGCGGCACCACGGAGAAACAGTTCATGGCTGAGAGCACGCGCGAGTAGCACGTCAAAAGCCGGTAAGGACTCCTGCGCCATTTGAGCGGCCGTAAAGGTGGAATAGGATGGGTTCAAACCCCGTAGGAACCAGTGGGACTTGTCCGACTCGTCAATCGAACGTCCAATTGCCGAGAGTTGATCGCTTAAGCCTTTGAAGTGACGACCATAATCGGAAACAGATAGATCACCCTGTTTGATGGAGAGTAAATCGTCTTTCAAACTGAGTTCACGTGCCTTTGTGCAATGGCTGTAAGAACGGGATAAAGCAGTACATACATCGTAAGACGTTGAGCATCCAATGATGACGGCCATGGATTCTTCAGTCAGCGTAGAAACAAGGAACAATTTAATTAACTGATCACGAGAATACCACTTTGAGAATTTCGGGTTGGAAGTTGCAGCGGCGCCGGTGGTATTGGCAGCGAGAAAACGTGGGGGCGCAGGGTTCGAACCATCCACAAATTGCATGAAATTTTGAGTAATGAGAAGTGGTTCGATCTGGGCATGCCAAAGAAGATAATTGGCGGAGGTAAGTTTGATGTTCACCATATGAATGATGGTGGAAAGAGGTAGCGTCGGGAGATCACCACGATCGACAACGACCATGGCGAGGAGAGGGGCGACGGCTAGGGTTTGGAGGAAGTAGGGTTTTAGCCAATGGTTGCTCTGATACCATGTAGGGAAATATATTTCCTGTATTTCACTCAAATAATAATAGATGTACATGGGAGTTTATATAGACAAGGAACAAATCTAAAGTAAATCTAATCTAGTAAATACAAAAGATATACAAAAGATACTATTGTATCAAATATATCTTAATAGGTAATAAGCTCGTAAGAGTCAGAGTACTTGACGTACTTGTCTGTTATAGTATTTCTTGCAGAGAAAGATTACCAAGAAATAACTCAAGAACTCGTAAGTTCTGAGTCTCTTGTTCACTAGGGTGACACACGGAAAGCTTAAGAGCCTCAAACGGTTGTGTAAGCTTGGTGCTTGTTTAGTAATTTTTAGCAATATTCGTATCGGTTTTTGTTCGGTAACCTTCTTCTGTTAAAGATCCTTTGTGTTAGGTATTCTGGGACCAACACTCCGGTATTTATAGCCGAAACTTGAATTTTTGATTCTAATATCCGCTAGAGATAGATTTGAGGTTGTCCAATCGGAAGTCTCTATTATCTGCAGCAAACAGCAGATAGGTGGTGTTTTTTCCAGAGATTCTGCACCTGGTCCACTTTTTCTGACGATGATTGTTCTCCTTTGTATCAGAACGGCAGTCTGTGAGTTTGAGTAATCATGGACTGGTTGTCCGAGGTATTAAGACTAGAGTCTTGTGCGTGCAGAGTTTAAGGAATCTACTTAAAGTTTGTACTTGTCAGTACGTTCCTCAGATGATTCTCTTTGTCTCTTTGCGTTGGGACTGGAACTTAGAAGTCCATGCTGATGTTGTCATACTCGCTAGTCGATGCTGGTGACGTCATCTATCAGTGTTTGCTTGGTCGCCATACTGGTAACTTTGAGGTACTGATAAGATCACTACATTGGTTGGTCCTGTCGGGTGAATCCCTAACCTTTCAGTTCAGACTCGTGTATCCCAGACTTGTAAGTTCGGTTCGAACTTTAGTCTGTTGAGTCTCGATCCCAGACTAATGAATCAATCTGGTATTCAGATCAGTTCCAGCTTACAACTTGATAAAAAGTCTGTATAGGACTATACATTTTTTGAGCATACTGAAATTAATCTAAAAACAGACTAAGATGATTTTTACATACTTTGACCACCAAAACCATATAAAATAAGAAAATTTCTAAAAAATTTCATAACAAGTTTTTTTTTAATACATATATTAACAACATAATATACTAATAAATTAAGTATTAGATTTAAAATATACTAATTTGTTGCATGTGAGATGAGCTGACTGGATATATATTTTAATAATGCTTATTAATTTCCTCACGATCTTGAAGCTAGTTTCTTCTCCTTAGCACAGTTTTAAGAAATTTAAGTTGAAAAAATTGTTGAACTTGAGCGAACTAGTTGATTGATGTGGTTTTTAATCTGTTGAGAAAAAAATTAATTTCTGACTTTAGCTACAATCAGTAATTGGGTAACAAATAAAAGGTAATTGCTAACAATTTTGGTCATATCAACTAGAAAGTAATGGACTATTAGCTGCAAATGCTGCAAACTTGCTGGTAGTTTTTTTATATTAAAAAAAAATAGTGTGTATTTTATAATTACTGAAATAAGGATTACTAGCTAATTACTAGTATATATTTTATTACATATATATGCTTGTGTGAAGTGGATAATCACTTAATTGAATTTAATTAACTTCCCAATTAATGAAATTGAGGTCCACATAAAGGGGTCTAATCTGAATCGTTTGCAAACAACCACATTCTCAAAATCACAAAATTAGGAAAGTATATTTAGCCAAAACTTCGTGGATTAGCCTGATTATTTAGAGATTATATTGTTGGGACCGAGACTCCGACATTAGTATGATATTGTCTGCTTTGGGCCGAGTACAAGCTCACACAAATTTGTTTTTGGGCATTTCCCAAAAGATCTCATACTAATGGAGTTAATTGTGGACTTTTAAACCAATGAAATTTCCTTTCATTTGTCGATGTGGGATATGGGGTTTGCTACCCAACAATCCTCCCCTCAAACCAATGGCCCACATATCTATGGCCTCCCCTCGAGTTACTAGATCCGTCACTTCATCATCTTGTACCACCGTTAAATCTACGGGACCCGCCGTCTGACCACCTGTCAGGAAGCTTTCGACACTAGACACTCATGAACTATCTCCACTAGGCAATTGAGAGCTTCCACATGCACCAAAGTCCACCACAAACTCGGTCACCTCAGCATCGCTAACCTAGCTCTGATATCACTTGTTGGGACCGAGACTCTGACATTATTATGATATTGTCCGCTTTGGGCCGATCACAAGCCCGCACGGATTTGTTTTTGGGCATCTCCCAAAAGACCTCATACTAATGGAGCTAATTGTGAACTTTTAAACCAATAAAATTTCCTTTCATTTGTCGATGTGGGATATGGGGTTTGCTACCCAACAAAAATATGGGTTAGGGTTGATATATTTTAAATGAAAAATATTTCGTAAATTTATCGATTGACGGGCTAGTCCGAAAATTGATAGGTTAGGGTTAGAGTCAATAATATTTTTTAGATTGAAAATATTTCAACACGATTAGGCCCAAACTGAATAACCCGCAATCCGACAGTGTTGACCTAAAAATCGATAGATTGGCTTGATTGATATCTCTATATTAAATTTTCTTGATTGCTCTTATGGGTGAGCAAGAAACCGAACCGAACCAAACTGAATAATTTTAGTTATTTCGATTTTCGGTTTGGTTAGCTTTTTTAACATTTTAGTTTTCGATTTTCGTTTTAATTTTTTCGGACTGAAATAATCAAATTTAAATTCTTTTATTAAATTTTAGTTATAAGCAAAAACCGAATAAATATTTCCCTTCGATTATTTCAATAATTAGATTCGCTTTGATTATCGTAAAAAATAATTCAGTTATTTTAACTCAGTTATCGGAAAGCTTAAGAGCCTCGGACGGTTGTGTAAGCTTGGTGCTTGTTTGGTAAGTTTTAGCAATATTCGTATTGGTTTCTGTTCGGTAACCTTCTTCTATTAAAGATCCTTCAGTATTTATAGCCGAAATTTGAAGGTTTGAATTTAATATTCGTTAGAGATAAATTGGAGGTTGTCCAATCGGAAGCCTCTGTTATCTGCAGCAAATGGCGGGTAGGTAGTGCTTTTTTTCAGAGATTCTGCACCTACTCCGTTTTTTCTGAACAATAACAGTAACTGTTCACCTTTGTGTCAGAATAATAGTCTGTCAATATGAGGAATCATAGACAGGTTGTCAGAGGTATTAAGACTGGAGTCTTTGTGCTAGGGACTTTTTTTTTGGGCGCACACATATATAATATTTGTTCCCGGAAACCCAGCATTTAATAATTCAATATTAGAATTAGGACCTCAGACATTGACAGTTACATAAAAAATAAACCCTAACTACACAGCAATTCTCAAAGAAAAGAATAGGAAATGTTCAACTTTCCATGAGGCCAAGCATCAGCATCCTCCTCATTGTGGAGGTCCAGCACCAGCTCACCATCACCATCACCACACTGCCATTTCTGTACAAGCTCTAGCATGCTTATTTCCGCTTTACTCACAAACCTGTCTCTCTTCAGAGTTCTCTTACAGTAGAGCTTCACCACCAGCGCTGATCCTTGCGCCATTACCCTCTCGAAGCTGGAGTCCCATTTGGGGTTCCTCTCTCTTTCTGTGTCCACCTCCGTGTTCACCGGCTGCTCTCCGTTCACCGACACTTGGGCGTAGACTTTCATCTTGAGCCGTTTCCGTACATCTGGAAGATTTTGGGCTGAAATCAGAGTTACTTTTAGTGTCCAACATCTCCCGGGAGTGGGTGGTATGAATCTTGCATTAAAGGCGGCCTTCATTGCTAATTAACTGTATGAAACTATATATGAGAGATCCGTTGGAATTCGTGTCAAGTAATTAATCTACTTTTCTGAACTGTCGATTTGTGTTTGTTGTATTGGATAAAGCTAGCTTTTTCCAGACATATATATATAGGATAGATGGCGATGATACTCCAAGTTCTTCAAAAAAAATAGATATGTCAGATCCACTTGGTCATATTCAACTGAGCTTAACTATAACTTGTCTTGACTTGTATGTTGACTGAATCAAGCCTTGGCCTGAGATTTGATAATTAAGATCAACTTGGCCATGCCACTTGAAACAAGTGAGTTTATTTACTCACCCACCACTCAACTTGGAATTGGAAGAGAGAGGGAAAGGGAGGGAGGGAGAGATAGAATATAAATTAGTTTATTAAGTTAGCACCGGTAACCGAATATGATAGAAGTAATTTTAGATAAAAAAAATTGTGTGAGTTAGTGTTTATTTGCGATACCGTGTTTAAAATATATCGTTTATTGTTAGAAACTGAGTTTTAGTTTATTTTTTTGTTTGATGTTTTGGTGTGTCAAAATTTACTTTAGCTTTAAGTTTTTGGAGTTTTTTTTATATGTAATTCTTTGTAGGATTTATCGAGTTATAATATAAATTAGAAACTGAAGCTAAAGATCGAGCATATAGAAATTCAATCTCTAAAGAAGATTTGTTAGAAGACAAAGTTCGAGATATCTATAATCAACTTTCAGAAATTGAATTAAAGACTCCAAGAAACTTGATATAGTGGAAGTCAAGTTTGGGAACTTGAAACTAAAAAATGTTCAGAAACTCAGTTTCTGGAAATTGAGTTTTCACTGGAGAGAAGAGGAAACTTAAAACTTGAAATTTGGGGATTTCAGTTTTCAGTTTCAGGAGTTAAAGAGCATGTGAAACTCAAGCGACAAAAGGAATCCGAGTGGAGCTCAAAGACATTTCAAAGATTCCTTAAAATGTCGATCATCATTCAGTACGAGGAAACTTAAGTTTGAGTTCCTCGGACTAAAACTGAGTCTAACAAAAGTTGCGACAATGAGAAAAGAATGAGCGATGATTGGACGAGATTCTCTGTCTCTAACGGATGAATGTCTGAGTCTAACGGGTAGAATTTCAAATCATCGATCAACCCAACTATAAATAGGAGTCAACCTCGACATACTCTCGCGAAAAGCATAGCAAAAACTTTGTCGAACTGAAAACTCAAAAAGCTCTTAAAGAGGCTGAAGCTTTCCAAGCTTAAGCTAAATTCTTGGTGTTTATTACTTTTCAAGTAATAAACACAATAATCAGTATTCTACTCTGGAATACTGATTCCGACGGGCATTGCCAACAACGTGAAGTTCTGGGAATAACCTCAAACATCCAATCATCCAGATTGAAGGCTGCGAGGTGCATCCTCACTTCAAGTTGAAGAAGGAGCAGACCAAGGTTCTGGGCGAGTGACCTAGCAGACCGAAGGATGGAGGTTTCCGACAGGCTAGCATAGATCGTGAGAACTTGCATTCTGTTACTTAGTGAATTCGCGATTATGTTCGAAAGAGTGGACATAAGACTTAAGACTCCAAACCACTATAAAATATTCTGAGTCATTTACAGATTTCTTTAAGTTTGTGCACTTAAATTCTCATTCTTATTTGAAACCTTCAATACTTTCTAAGTATTGAAGTACTTGAAAACTGAAAATTAAACTTACTTTGACCTAAAACAGAATTTTTTCGGAAATTAAAAACTGAGTCTGCAAGTCAATTTTCAGAAGTGCAAGATATTTTTTAAAAAACTTTCGCTGCATATATTATATCTCTGATTTCGGGACCAACATTTAATAATAATGCATTTTAGTATAATAAATAATGTATTACTAAATAGAATATATTATTTGTATGTATACGTGTAAAAGCCTCAAAAAATAATTAACGTTTTACATGACCTCACTCTTTCTTATTTTATTTTATTTTACTAATGATATAATTAACTTTTGAGGTTTTAAAGAAGATTTTCGATCAATTATCATTCAATGAACATTGAATTATCTAATAGTGAAATGGATTCTTGAATGCAATTGGAGTATTTATCGTCGTTTATTGAACTACATGCAAGTTCAACGGTGCTTCCTAATATGGTGAGTGGTTTAATATATAATATAATAATATTTTGATTTATTTGAAACCAATTGGGTGATGAATGATGAGTTCCAGCAGTCAGATTTGATCATGGAAAAAAGATTCTACATTGGAATACTTAATTGATTTCTCTTCTTCGTAATTTCTCAGTATAATTAATTATATTATTTGACTTTTTTTGTTTAATGTTACGTACATTTCCGTATATATCTACAACACAAGAAAATGAGACATAAATAAATGAAGTCAGTTGATTCAGTCCAACCCACAAACAATCACCTAATTAATTTTCCACGAATTGAAGGAACTGAGAAATATGTATATGTTAGAAATAAAATCCAATATTTTGCTTCAATTGAAAGACATTTATATTTTTTATTTTTATTTTTTTGGTTTAAATTTAAATCCATAGACGTCGTTTTTAATATTTCAATATTTTTCTAATTCAACGGTAATAATCTTAAAAATGAAAAAAAAAATAGAAATATAATTTTAAAAAACGAAAATGAGAAAAATAATAAAAAATAATTAATATCGCTAGAAGGAGGGCTTGAACCTCCGACCTTGTGGTTAACAGCCACACGCTCTAACCAACTGAGCTATTCCAGCTACTTGTTTATATTTTTCTAAAGTATTTTATTATACAATATTAAATAATATGTGGCCTATAAAATAATTCTAAATTTTATTTGAATACTGAATTGGAATTCATTGAGTTGGTTACTGACTTGGGCTTATTTTTTTACAATGCAAAAAAAGAATGGTTGAGATATAAATAGATTAGTGGGAACCCATCTTCAATTGTTGAACTGCCCATTTATCAGATTAAAAAAAAAAAAAAAAAAAGCAAGATATAATAAAATCCATTAACTAGGAAAAAAAATATTGAATTAGAGTAAACACAATATAAGTTTGGATCCTAAATCAGAATCACTACAACATCAAGAATCACTGATTGAAGAAATAGACACAAATAAAGCAACCCCTACAAATAGCCTAAAATAATGTACCACATATGCCCTTGAGACAGCAATCATCATCATCATCATGCCTCAAAACTTAAGGTAACAAACAAAATTGTTGAAGAGTCCACATCACTCTTGTGGCATGAATCTAAAAGAAATCCAAGGTTGAGTTGGAGTTGGAGTTGTTTTGTGATTCCCATAAGCACCTGCATTCTGGCAAAGGGTTCAAATATACCGACCCCTTTCTCGTCGACTTCTTAACCCGAGGCACCATTATGCTCCGACGATCACTCTCTGCTAGCATCATCTCCATTTCGTCCTTGAAACTCTCCCAACTGCCATTTTAATAGAAATGCATTTAATTTAACTCGCAAACTCAGGTATTTTTGTGAAATTTCGAATCTAGTGACCTTTTGGTCACAGAGATGAACGCTTTCACTACTGCACCCTGAATAAGGGACAACCGAGATGATCATTACCTAATGCTCGTGTTCTGTAGTAGGACCACGAGCTTGTTTTTGTCGGGCATGATCGTCTTGGCATGGCCGTTGTACAAGAACCTTCTTTGCCCCATCAGAAAATGAGGGAAGTTTCCTCCTTGAGTAGTCACAAATACTTCACTATTCAAGCATAAAATGTAGTCCAAAGCAGCCAACCTCGACGAATACCCCTGAGATATATATCCGAAGGACATAAAGAGCTTGAACGAACGAGCTATAAGAGAAAACACGAGGCCTACGAAGGAATGTACCTTGATCGGAGCAAGCTCATCAGCACTAGCAAGAGACCACTTCGTTTCGAGTAGGGGAAACATCTGTCGAAGAGGTTCCAAATATCTCTCCTCCTTGTATAAGGTGCCCGACGCCAAGTAAATCGGGGTGCTGCTCGAAAATCCCATGCCTCTCAACATCAAACCAACCTATGCTGACAAAGAAACAAACATATGCAGAAACAGAAGCATCACTCACTTGTCATAAGCCAAGAAAAGGAGATCAGAAACCAACCTCCACCGGTGTCATCGGGCACCTTCCATTCACTCGGTTCAGACCAGGCTCAGACACCCGATCTTTTAAGGTAAACTTCTTCCCCCAACCTCTTCTGCGCAGTGCATCCATTTCTGATGCATCCGTATCTCTGTCCTCGTACACGCAGCACGAGAAAGCCACCATGTCCTACATTCGAAGGCCATCCAATGTGATCAAACTTGCGACCTAACTCATGTCGAAAAGGAAAAACTACCTCTTCAAATCGGAGATGAACTGAAACGTACTTCCCTCCATAACTTAAGCTCTTGTCAGTCATTCGATTGGCGATCACTTTCGCAAGACTCGTTATCGTTGATGAGAACCTCAGGGCCTTGTAGTTGGCCAGACATCTTAAAAACTGGATGTGTGGTGGAATGCTCGCAGCCAATCTGTTCGCGAAGGGGGAGATTCGGACAACCCTGCATCAACCGATATCATATCATGAGCTTAATACAAAGAATGCAGACAATTTAATGATCAAGATGAACCTTGTTTCTTGCAAGATAGGATAAACCGCATCCATGTAATAACGAGCAGACGCCCAAGCTGGGACTCTGAGGCTTGGGATAGCAGTGAGGCTAAAATTATAGCTTTCCATAACTTCATTAGGCAGGTCACGAACCACCGCGACGTAATCTCTTAGGGAGGATATGAAATGATCCTCATCATAAATATCAGCAAACTTACTGTGAAGTAACAAGAAATCAAAAACTGATTAGCAAGTGCGGGGTTCA
The DNA here is from genome assembly GCA_026898455.1 of Plectranthus barbatus. NCBI lineage: Eukaryota > Viridiplantae > Streptophyta > Magnoliopsida > Lamiales > Lamiaceae > Plectranthus > Plectranthus barbatus. The sequence continues at coordinate 3,337 of JAPKLW010005932.1, read as the reverse complement.
TGCAAATTGGGCTGCATTATGAATGTGGAAGTTACCTAGGGTCTTTCCAAACATTATGAACATCAAAACGAGGGATCACGAGAGTAGCGTTTAGCAGTCCAGCAACAGCCACTGCATTGCAAATCTGCAGGGGGGCAACCGCGTAATAACTAAGGTCTACGGCTCTACTACTAAAGGTCACGAGAGGAGGGAATACGGTGTGTTCGTGGTAATAGTTTTCATACCGAGGAGCGTTGTTGGTTGAGACCACCATTAGCATCTATCACCAGATAAAGCTGCAGCCTAGGGGAGTCTGGAAAAACAGAAAGAAAATGAGAGAGCTCAATCATACAAATGTTATAGAAGATTTAACAATTAGCATACCTGGTTGGTGATGAGTATTAGCATTCAAACAAAGTTTTTGCTCTTTCAGCTTCCTTCTGTATCTCCATAGATTATCCAACTGCAAGTTAGATGAGTCTCAAGTTACAAAGAAGAGCTATGCAAATCTGCATCCAAGAATCCCAATTCAACACCTAAAATGACTAGCATTTTTCTTCAACAAATCTGCAGCTTGAGGTTGCAGAAACAAAAAGCAACTTGATGAAATGATCCATCAGAAACTCATATTTTGCATTGTTTGAAAGAGCATAACACTTGAAGGGCATTTGAAGGGATAGATACACTTTTTTATATTCTTTTGATATATATCCCTCATTCCTCAACAAGATCCCCCTCCCCTCCAAATCTCACTATAATATGTTCACCAATTCCAACATAAAACTTTTTGGCATTTCCCAGCATTTTCGAATTCCCCATGATCATTGGGGCTTTCACATGAAGCAAATAAGTTAAGCTCCAAAAAAAATGTAAAAAGAATTCCTAATTCAGAATTCTCAGCAAACTAAAGGAAACTGGTGGCTCTGTTGAGAATAATTTCAAGCCCTTTTCTTGGCAAATAATTTCAGGGTAGTCCAAATCAAGAACTATTACTAAGACTACAGATCTTTCAAGAAACTCCCATTAATTCAAACTTGCATTTAAAAAGGGAAAAGTACTACCACAGTAACTCTGTAAAAAAATATGATATTTAAATCACTTTTCATTGCCAAGTAAAGCAAGCAAAATGTAAGCAGAAATCTCGAAAACCTCAACGGTGGAAGAATTATCAGACTGGATTTCCGGCCAGAGCTTCAAAAACAGTTCTTGGCTGCGGTAGAGTGATCCGGGCGGCGGCGGCGGCGGAGGGTGCAGGATACTCAAAAGGGGTCCCGCGCAGGTGATCAGACCCATAATGTACAGAACCGTCAAGAAAAGAAGGTATCTTTTGTGGAAAAAACCTCCATAGAAGAAGCAGACGATCCCACGGTGTCGGTGCTTGCAGTGGAGGTGGAGCTTCCGCCGGCATCTGGTGGCCGTAGTGGCGGTGGCCGGTTCAGTGATGTACGTTAACGCCATGCAGTGTCAAGACAAGATTCTCTCTCCCTCTCTCCCTCTCTCTCTCTCTCTGTGGATCTCTCTGATGCTTTTTTTTATCTAGAACAAGAACTGTGGCTTGCTGTTGATGGAGTGAGAGAGTGGCCCTTCACTATATAAGGAGTGGAGCGTCCACTCTCATCTAAATCTTTTCAAAATCATTCCAAGGCAAACAGTAAACACTAAACATTCTTAATTAACTCGATTTAGTAAAAAAAAAAAACACAATCTTTGGTCTTGATTTGTAACACTACTTCATATGTGTGGAGAGATATTTGGAATCAAGAATTTGTAAGAAGGGAATGCAATCTGACTTTGACCTCTAAAAATACAATCTTTGTTAATAAATATGAAAAAATATGCGGTGGTTTTCGTTCCTGTCCACATACACACATTTTGGCTGCGTTTGTTTGTTTTCATCAAAGATCATCACTTTTTATTTAAAAATAATAAATATATAATAAAATTATTTGTCAGAATCATTAGGATTTTTTAGATTTCTTGAGTGATCTCATTTAATTAAAAAAAAGAGTAAACCATGATGTGAAACGAAAGGGAACTGCAGCCGCGGCGGGGGCCGGGGACTATGATCACTTTCACTTTCCGCCGGGATCCACGGCGGAATAGTCACGGCTGAGGCCCCCTTTCACATGCTCAAATTATTCAATTCTTAGCCGTTTAAATTGGGTCAATTGCAAGCTGGTTTCTTCATCACAAGACTACAACAACAACCGCGCACAATTAAATAAGATTTATTTCGCTTGCGTCAACCATGTTCCATGATTAAGTTCCATCTATTTCCAAAGAAGAAGAAAAAATGAGTCCCACATCTCTTACTTTTAGACCCACAAAGTTTTGCTTAGATTAATAATACTTCAGAGAAGAATTGTCGATTTAGGAGCCGAAACATAATTTAATTATCGATCCAAACCCGAAAGAGAATTAAATCATACAATTCTCAATACAGAATCTGATATAGAGATCCTAAATTGATAATTGTATGATATTTGAGATCTTGAATTGAAAACTTTTGTAATATTTTAAATTCTAAATTAACAATTTATTTTTTGGATCTGAATTAATAATTAAACTATTTTTTGGGTTGATAACGCTAATACTTTATACAAATGGTTTTCATAGAATGAATCCCACTAAGGGACTCGAGCATTCTCCACTTTGGAAATCAAGAAAAAAAAAATCCAACTCAAAACATCAATTTCATGAATTTGGAAAGGGATTATTGTGGGTGGTTGAGGGCGTTAGTACGATTTTTGTTGCCTCATATGTGGAATATGTAATGGTAACATGTGATATGCTTTCATTCCTCAACTGTTGCTATTATTCCCTATTTTAAAAAAAAGAAAGAAAATAAAAAAGACAAATACATACTAGGCATCTAAATGAGTTCGATATAGCTTTTTCTAGGTTATACCACCTTTACCCCATCTGTTGAATGCTTTACACTTTTGCTTTGACTCTATGGAGACTAGCCTCCATTAGGAGAATCCAACACTCCAAAAATCTCAGTCCCACAATTTGTCTGGCCTCAAATTATTTATCATTGATTAAGCATATAAACCTGCATTATCAATACCTACATAACTTTTGTTAAATACACCATATCAGTTCTGAACCTGAGAGTATACCACTATATAATAATGAAGGTTCATCCCTTATAAGTCAGTTTTGTAGGAAGAAGTAGAAACTTTACATGTTATAAGAACTGGTTCATTTCAATATAACCCGATGATGAGATCCCCATGAAGTTCCCACGCTGCACGTGAGAAGTGTGTGTAAATATCGCACATTGGATGTGGTACTGGAAGTATACTGCGATACGACGGTGAAGGTCTCCTCTCCTCTGCAACTTTTTTCCTAGTCA
>JAPKLW010005931.1:0-19033 GCA_026898455.1 Plectranthus barbatus | reverse complement strand
GTTCTACTACGCTGGTTGGCAAGAGGCGCAAAGGAATGTTTAAGAAGAAAGCCAAAGGTATAACTTCTGTGAAGAAGTCAAAAAGGACACCGGGCGTGCCTGGGAAAAGAGACAAGTGTTTCAGATGTGGCAAGGCTGGTCACTGGAAGAAAGATTGTCAAGTCAGGAAGATTGGACAAGGTGCATCATGCGCATTTATAACAAAAACATGTTTAGCATCAGTTTCTACCCATTCTTCGGTTACTGGTGTAGGGATTTCTTGTGAACCAAATCACAAAATCCAACTGAATGGGATCGATTTATGGATATAACATACAACAATAATTCACAATAAAATCCTAGCTTGCTCCCATGAATTTAATTCGATTCGTGGATTGAGATATTACCGTAAATCCGTAGAGTCTGATCCGATCTTTCGCGTTTGAATATCCAACTTTCAATTCAACCACGCGATTCGATTTAATCTGTGAAAACAGAAATTAGATGTCTAATTTCTAGATAAAACCGAAAACAAAGAAAAGAAGGAAGAAAAATTTCTGTTCTCCAGATCAGATCTTCAGGGCTGTATCCCAATGCTGTTCAGATCTGCTACTAGTGAGGATTCCACAGATCTGTGATGTAGGCCAGAGTCAAAATTCCTTCTCCTCCCTCTACAATTGGCGCCGCCCAGCTCTCTCTCTCCCTAGGGTTTTGACTGATTTGAATTATGATCAAGGTGGCTAGGGTTTCAGAGAGAGAGGGGTCTATTTATAGATCTAGGATTTTATCCCTAATGGGCTCCTGGGCTCCATTCAGCATATATTACTTGGGCCAGACCTGGGACCTAATGCAAATAATAAAGTGGGCCTATAAATTAATTAATTCCCATGTCCACAACCCAGGACACAATTAATTAATATTAATTCTTTTTCACCACAGAATTAATACTGACCTACCCCTTTATTAGCACGTTATGAGAACGGGCTGCATTAATTGAGAATCCCCATATTTAAGGTTACCGAAAATTCATTAATTAATTGGAGCTTCTGACAAGCTCTACCTACAATTAATTAATATCTTATTATTCCTGAGTAGTACCACTCAATCCTTATCACTCGTGCCTAAACTTAATCAGCCTGCAGGACTTTGGCACGATGAATATCATTGAGCTCCTCAGGGAATGTCCCCATCCTATTACTTGGATATGGTTATTGATCGCTAAATTATTTAACGACTTAGCAAAGCTAATAATATAGCGGCAAATAAAAATTATCGATCCTACAGGGAATGAAACGACGAAAAATCCTAAATACTAAATCATGCGTTCTTAAAATACTGGTTAGGAGAATCAAAGTTTTGGGTTTTGGTTGTTTTGCAAATCATAATCCTTGCGAATAAAAAGTAAACAGTAAATTAAAATACTTTGGTTGAAAACGGTTATGAGAAATACAGATTCTAGAGATATCTCCTTATCAAGTATGACATGGATGAATGAATTGATTATTTCCCAATTTTAATTCCTCTTCGTAGTGAAACATCAGAAAAGTATTACGAAATTCTTTGTTGGATAATTCGTAAAGTAGATTAATCAATTACCTATCTCCGCTCGGTCTCAAGATAAATTAATTAACTCCAAAGATCTATAGATTTATCCCTACAATCAATCTCCTTCAGTTACGACAAGAAATCAGATTATATTGTGAAAATCTCTTTCGATTGAAAACTATTACAGTTACGTCTCAAGTAATCAACTAGTTAATCCTAAGATGTGGCCAACAAACTTAAGATTATGGAATAAACTCATATTTCACAAACTACGAAGGGAAAGGGAAAATAATTCAATTAATCAAACATGCATACAATGATAATTCGAACCCTAGAATCTGAGGAAGAGATTAGTTACACATATTCGGAATAATATTCATCATAGAAGAATAAAACCTGAATTGCATAAAAATCGGAATCCGAAAATAATTCCACAGTACTCTATCTTCAAACATAAACTTCAAAAACTTCGGGAATCTCTAATCAATCTTCAATACTAAAATCTTGTAACTCTTCTAATGTATTTCCCTTTAAAAAACAAATTTACATGGCCTTTATATAATATTGGAGAATGTATCATACAATATCTAGGTGTAGATATGTCTTTATCTTCAAAACAGATGCAGACTAGGAATCCTGAACTCGTGTCGATCATGGAAGATTGGCGTCGATCGACGCTGGTGAAGTACCCTCGTCGATCGACGTGGAATGTCGTCGATCGACGTGGTTGCTGCCTCTGTCGATCTTCTCTTTTCTTCCTTCGCCGATCGCTCCTTCTTCAATTTCCTCGTCGATCGACGAGACATCCTCATAGATCGACATGGACCTGAAACTGGAAATCCGACTCTTCACTGTTTGTGACTAAGAACCTGCATGATTCATCAAACACAACATTACGGGTACAGAAGCCAATTCATGCACGAAAACAAGTACAAAAACAATCTTTACACCACACAATTAGTCAAAGAACAACCAGATAAGTTGGTGAAAATCCTAACTTATCAACTCCCCCAAACTTAAACCATTGATCGTCCTCGATCAATTCACAGAAAAGAAATCTAATCAAATGCAGATACAAGTGTGCAATGCCTCACAAGCTTCTTTTGCAATTTAAGTATCACTTATTCACATAAATCATGCAATCCAAACAAATTCTAATTGTTAAATCATTGAGGAGGAACCTCACTGGGAAGTGTTTGCACTCATCGCTCGATCAAGAAAAAAAGCTTTGAAATTCACTCATTCAAAGTTTTAGTTTACCTCACCATAGGTTTGACAAATTTCTCATCTCTCCACTGCTTGTTAGTGTGGTTTTTCAGGGAATCAAAAAGGTCTTGATTTGGTTGTAATGTGGCTTACCTAAGAGGTAGGATATTTTTGGCTAAGTGACTAAAAATATTTTATTCAAACACCAAGTCTTTAGCATATCTTGCCCACATGAATTTTTTTTCTCACACACAGTCTTGTTCCTTTCCTTTTGTAATTTTCAGGGTTCGAAATTTATTTTGGCTTTTATGAACTACACATATGAAGTTTTTCTTCTCTTTTCATTAATATTCACCAATGTTCACTATTTTTTTTTAAATTTACCCTCAGGAACCCCTAATTTTGCACACAACCTCATATCACAATCCCACAGTTTACATCATCCAATAAATCACAGTTTCTTGTTCATCAACCCTCCTAATCAAAGAAAGAAAAAATTTTCAAGGCTCAAGGGGGTTGCAAGTGAAAATTAAAGGCGAGTGTATGGGAGATGGGCTACGAAAGAACATGCCTAAAATCATTTTCACCCTATTACCACACTTAATGCAACCTCAAGAGAGAAATTCGTCAAATTCTAGGAAGTAAATCTAATGACTTTGTCACTCATCAAACGAAAAGATGGCACAATTTCTCACAAGGTAGAAATTTTCGTTACTCCTCAACAATTACCCAATTCTGAACAGTTATCATGCAAAAATTTATATTTCAAAGATCAACTTATCAAGCAAAGCAGCTCCTATCATCGGCTACTCTATCACACGGATTATCATTCTTAATCAGCAAATATCTCAATTATCAATCAACAATTCAATTCCAAGGAAAGACAAGTATTCAATTCCAACACCTACATAATCAAAAGTAGTTCCGACTGCCCTATGTTCAAAAGCTTCTAAAAAATACTCAAGACTATTCAACTCAGAACAAGTACCACAAATCAAGAGTTCAAAAATACTAATTTTGAGTAAAAAAGCCTTGCAGAGAGCAATTGTTCACACTGAAGCAAAAGAACAAGGATGGTGATGGTTCAGAAAAAACAAAAATAAAAAACAAAAACAGAAAAACAACGAAAAATTAAAATAAAGCAGAAAAGGAAAATGAAAAACAAACAAACGTTTCCCTTTTCCTATTCTCATCCCCCAAACTTGTTTCACTCGAAGGAGTGGACAAGTTTGAAAGTTAGATAAGGAAAAAGGAAATAGTACCTCATTCCTCCTCCGGAGGATCCTCCATCTCAACATCGGGGGCAGGCCAACAGGGTAGTCGCCGCCGGCGGTCCTGGCGCTCTCTATGGCGTCGGAGGTAGACGGAGTCGGGCTGGGTGTTCAGGAGAAGGCGCTGCATCTGCATGTCGAGGGTGATGAGCCTCGTGGTCACGTGCTGGCAAAAATCCGCCTGCCGTGTGAGCTCCTCGGCATGCAAAATAGCCTGCTGCTGCATGAACTGGTACATCATCGCCAGATCCACTCCTCCAAAAGAAAAAGACTCTCCGGCGAAGTGGCCGGACAAATGCCCACCGCTCTGATCATGAATCTGCTCTCCTCCTTCATCGTGCCTCTCATCCTCTGGCTCCTCCTCCTCGGGCCCTTCTGGAGGCATCTGTGGCGGTCGCTGGTCGGACTGAGTCAGCGGTCGGTGATGAAGTCTGGAGGTGCCGGGACCTCTATGTGCGCCGACCATGAGCCTCAAGTGGGCGGGTGTGCTCATCAACCAATTATCACGGAAGTGATAATCAGTGACGCGAGTGAGGTTCCTCTGTGGAAGTGGGAAGCTGTCCCCATTGGACATCCGCAGGGACCAACCCGCATCCCGTGGTGACAACATCAACATCTTCACCAGGACCCCTGTGCCGAGTCCTTGGCTGTTATCCTCAAGCGACTCGATCTGTGATAAATCGATGCCCACATACTCCACAATCGGGGTGATCAATCCCCCGCTCCAGATGTTGCCCTTGGAGGCCTTGATCTGATGCCTCCAATGGTCCATGACCAACGCCGCAAAACTGAACTCGCCGGTCAGCATGCAGTGAATGGCGTACAGTTCCCCCACTCTCACCTTGCCGCTCTCGTGTCTGCCGGTGATGGACACTCCCATGCATCTCTGGAGATACCGGAAAACTGGATTATCGATGGAGGAAGCCTTCAGGTTCCCCGAGTCAAACTCCCGCAAGTCCTCCTTAGCATCAGCTGCTATCTTGCTCCAGAAGCGGGCAATGTCAAAACTCGGGGGAAGGAAGCCAACTCCCCCTTTCTGGACTCCCCAAATTTCTTCAAGCGTGTCCCTTGGCATCTCGTAGTGCTCATTCAGAAGCTGGAAGGAAATGGTGGTTGGCTCTGACTCTGGCTGGACCTCATAAACATGGAGTGAGGCAAGAAAGTCCAGGACAAGCGACAGATAGGTCGGCCACCGTGCTATCATCCAAGCACTCCAGTTTACTCGCTGCAGAAGAGCCTCCACATCAGCTCGAATTTCCAGCCGCTTCATTGTTTCCGAGCATGGGTAGAGTGTCTGCCGGACGGCGAATGCATCACCGGAGAGCTTCCGAAAGCGTTGCTCATAAGCTCTTTTGGCAAAGGTGGGTTGGAAATCCATAATCAATCTGCAAGGGTAGTGGAAAAATTGTCAAAGCTGATCAAAATAGCTTCATCAAATTCCCAACAATACAACAATCAAATGTGCAATTGTCCCAAAAATGTATCTACCCATGCAAAATTGATTCGATATTCACGCAATTCACCCTCTATCCTAGCATATTACATCATTGATTGAAAGAATTTATCTCAAAAATAGCAGGATAGGAACAACACCCCCCAACAAGAATTATCCCCCAAACTACAATCATCAAATTCAAAGCAATCCAAGCAACCCATCCAAGATAAAGAAGTATATCGACTAAAACAATCAACCATATCGAATAATCATCATGGAAAACAACGAAATTGTCAAAAATTTCAAAAGTGGACACAAGGGTTCCAAGCTCAATTTCTAACAAAATCATGCTCAAATCCTTCAATCATATGAAATAATCGAAGAGGAGAGTGTTAGGATACATACCGTGGGTGGAAGCGTCAGATTTGGAGAGAAAAAATTCGAGTGGGTGTTTGGAGAGAAAAAGAAATCATGCAAGTGTGTTTGTGAGTGAAAGGAATGAGGGTTTTGGGTTTTAAACCCGTCTCTGTCTTGTTCACTTCAATCGACGAGGACAAAATTTCCTCGTCGATCGACAAAGAATTGCGTCGATCGACGTGGTCAAGATTTCCTCATCGATCGCTGCCAAGAAGCAGCGATCGACATGTTCCGACAGAGGACTGGACCCAAAACAACTCAAAAATTTTCTAAAAGTAAGAAACTCGACTGACTCGACTCGACTGAATTGAAAATAAAAGAAATAAAGAAAACAGTAAACTGTTGGGTTACCTCCCAACCAGTGCTTGGTTTTATGTCGCTAGCTCGACAATACCTGTGTTTTCAAGGACGGTTCAAGTAGTACTTCTCCACCGCTTTGATTTGAAGTGGGGTGAAGTATGGTTTCAGGTTCTGCCCGTTCACCTTGAAGTTTTTCCCATCTTGGCCAGCTAGTTCAACTACACCGTTCATGAATTGGCAAATCACGGTGTATGGTCCGGCCCACTTTGACTGTAGCTTCCCGGGCATGAATCGAAGACGGGATTTAAAGAGAAGAACCTTGTCACCTGAATGGAAAACATGTGAGCGAATCCTTTTGTCATGAAGCCTCTTTGCTCGATTCTTGTAGATGACATTGTTCTCATAAGCTTCATCTCAAAAATCTTCTAATTCGTTCAATGCCATGGCGCGCTCCTCTGCGGCTGTCCTCCAATCTAGGTTTAGTTCTTTCACTGCTCTCCAAGCCTTGTGCTCCATCTCCACCGGCAAGTGACAGGACTTTCCGAAAATTAGCTGGTAAAGTGACGTCCCAATTGGTGTTTTGTAGGCGGTGCGGTATGCCCATAATGCATCATCAAGCACTGCCGCCCACTCCTTTCTTTGCTTCACCGTCTTCTCCAAGATTTGCTTGATTTCTCGGTTGGACAGCTCTGTCATCCCATTCCCTTGTGGATGATATGGAGTGGTGACTCAGTGTTTGACTCTGTATCTAGCGAAAAGGGTAGCAAGGCATTTGTTGCAGAAGTGGGATCCCCCATCGCTTACCAAGGCTCTTGGCATCCCAAATCGCGTTATCAGCTTTTGTATGAACTTGATGACTACCTTGGAGTCATTTGTGACTGTTGGAGTAGCCTCGACCCATCGTGATACGTAGTCTACTGCCAGGAGGATGTATGAGAACCCTTGGGATGGTGGAAAGGGTCCCATGAAGTCGATCCCCCAAACGTCAAAGATCTCGACTTCGATGACCAGCGTCTGTGGCATTTCGTTCCTTTGCGAGATGTTGCTGGTTCTCTGGCAGCAATCACAACCCGTTATCCATCCACGGCATATCTCATAGATGGATGGCCAATAGAACCTGCTGGCAAGAATCTTGAATGCAGTCCGGTTGGCTGAGTGATGGCCACCACTAGGAGATGAGTGGCAGGCTTCGAAGATTTGTTGCCATTCGGACTGGGGCACACAGCGGCGAATGACGCCATCAGAACATCTACGCCATAAGTAGGGGTCCTCCCAATAGTAGAATCTGACGTCATGCAGAAACTTCTTCTTTGCATATGGAGAAGAGTCCGGAGGAAGAACACCGCCAACCAAGTAGTTGGCGAAATCTGCATACCAAGGTGTCTTGGACTCGTACATCTCTTTCAATTCCCTAGTGGCGTAGATCTGTTCGTCGGGGAATGTCTCTCGAATCATCATTTGCTGATCATCCCATTCGACCGGTGGCTCGAGTCTTGATAGGTGGTCGACAATCACGTTCTCGCTTCCTTTTCTGTCCTTGATCTCCAAGTCAAACTCTTGTAGTAACAGTATCCACCGGATCAGTCTAGGCTTGGCATCTTGCTTTGCGAACAGATATTTGATGGCTGCATGGTCGGTGAAGACGGTTGTCTTTGAGCCTATCAGATATGGTCGGAACATGTCGAAGGCATAGACAACCTCGAGCATCTCTTTCTCCGTGGTGGTGTAGTTGCATTGGGCTGGATTCATGCTCTTGTTGGCGTACTGAATCACATGGAAGAGTCTTCCTTTCAGTAGCCCCAAGACTGCCCCAACAGCGTAGTCACTGGCGTCGCACATCAATGTGAAGGGCTCATCCCAGTCTGGTGATGTCAGGACTGGTGCAGTTACCAGTGCCTCTTTCAATTTCTCGAAGGCCTTCAAGCAATCGTCATCAAAAACGAAGGAGACGTCCTTCTCCAGAAGGTTGCATAAGGGCCGAGATATCTTTGAGAAGTCCTTGATGAACCTCCTATAGAATCCGGCGTGGCCTAGGAAACTTCGGACAACTTTGACATTTGTCGGCGGTGGCATCTTTTCAATGGCTATCACTTTGGCCTGGTCCACTTCTTGTCCTTCGGCTGATACTCGATGTCCTAACACAATCCCCTCTCGGACAATGAAGTGGCATTTCTCCCAATTGAGGCATAAGTTTGTCTCGGTGCATCTCTCAAGTACAGTAGCCAGATTCTGCAGACAAACATCGAATGAGCTACCAAAAACTGAGAAATCATCCATAAATACCTCCATGACATCTTCGATCAGATTGTGGAAGATTGCCATCATGCATCTTTGGAAGGTAGCCGGTGCATTGCATAATCCAAATGGCATCCGACGGTAGGCGAATACTCCATATGGGCAGGTGAATGCTGTCTTGTGTTGATCTTCAGGGGCTACACCTATCTGGTTGTACCCTGAGTAACCATCAAGAAAATAATAGAAAGAGTAACCGGATAATCTATCAAGCATTTGATCGATGAAGGGTAGGGGAAAGTGATCCTTGCACGTGGCGGTGTTCAAAGCTCGGTAGTCAATGCAGAACCGCCATCCCATGACTGGTCTTGTCGCAACTTCCTCTCCATCATCATTTTTCACTATCTGCATCCCCCCTTTCTTGGCTACTACTTGTGTAGGGCTCACCCATTTGCTGTCGGAGATTGGGTAGATCATGCCATGGTCGAGGAGTTTAAGAACCTCCTTCTTTACAACTTCTTGCATGATGGGGTTCAATCGTCGCTGTGCTTATCTCTTCGGTTTGTCTTCTTCTTCAAGGATGATTTTATGCATGCACAACGAAGGGCTGATTCCCTTTATATCCCCCAAAGTCCATCCGATGGCGGACTTGTATTTCCGCAGAATTCGCAGCAGTTTGTCCAACTCCCCCTGTGTAAGATAGGCAGAAACAATAACCAGGTAAGTATCATTAGAACCCAGAAATGCGTACCTGAGATGTGCCGGAAGTGTCTTGAGTTCCAGAACTGGTGGATCAGGGCTGGAGCACGGCTGCCTCAGGTTGCCATCGATCGACGAAGACCCTCCGTCGATCGACGTGGTCTTCGCAGTGGCCTTGATCGACGATGCAGTGGCGTCAATTGACGGGAGCTTGTTTTCCTCCCTTGCTGATTTGTTCAGGCTGTATTGTTCAGGCATCGGTTCTCTTTTGATTTCTTTTTCCCGAGTTATTTCCTCGAACACGTCCAACTCCATGACCAGATCCAAGATTTCCTCGGTTGCCTCATCCAGATTTGTTGACGAGAACAGAAAGTGTTGCAAGCAATTTTCCAGGAAGTCTGGTTCGCTTTTGAGAGAGGTGAATGGAGAAGACATTACCGGGCTGAAGCAGTTGATTATGTGGCATTCTTCTGTGTAGCTTCCATCATTGTGCTTCTGCATTGCCTTGTAGATCGAGAATGTCACCGACTCATTGTTCACTCTGAACGTGAGTTTGCTATCGTGAATATCGATTAATGCTCCTCCGGTCTTCAGGAATGGTCTTCCAAGGATCAGAGGGATGTTGCGATCCTCCTCCATATCGAGAATCACGAAATTGGCTGGGATAATGAAGTCCTTCACCTTCACCAGCACATCTTCCACAATGCCTTTTGGGTAAGTGACTGATCGATCGGCCATCTGAAGTGATATTGTTGTGGGCTTGATGCTTCCGATCTTCAACCGCTTGAAGATTGACAACGGCATCAGGTTGATTGAAGCACCGGAATCACAGAGGACTTTCCCAAAGGTCTCCCCTCCGATGACGCAGGAGATTGTGAAGGAGCCTGGGTCTTCCCTTTTGATTGGCATCTTCTTTTGGATGATAGCGCTGCATTCTTCGAACAGGTTGACCGTCTCATGCTCTAAGAAGGGTCGTTTCTGAGAGACCATATCTTTCAGGAACTTGATGTATTCGAGCATTTCCTGCAAGGCTTCGACCAATAGAATGTTGATGTGCACCTTCTTCATTGTCTCCAGAAATCGTGCATACCTTTCGTTCATCTTGGCCTTGGCAAACTGCTGCGGAAATGGCAGAGGCGATTTCTTCGGAGGTGGAGCAGGGGGAGACGTTGATCGATGAGGATCTGCGTCGATCGATGGGGTCTTTGGTGCTTCGTCGATCGACGGAGACCCCGCATTGGTCGACGGGACTTCGTCTGCGCTGACCTCTTCGTCTCGCTCGATTTCTCCTTCATCCCGGGTATTTGTCCCTGCTTGCGTTGGCCCTTCATAGGGCTTACCCCCTCTCAGAGTTATGGCGTTCACTTGATTCCTCTGATTCTGGTTCTTGGGGTTGACCTGAGTGTTGCTTGGGAGTTGTCCCGGCTTGTGTTTCGTTCCTAGGGCATCGGCGATCTGGCTGACTTGATTCTCAATGATCTGCACATGCTTCTGCACCTGATCAACCTTGGTGTTCACGCCCGATATTTCTTGTTTGAGCTTGGCTACCGTATCGGTTGAGCTTTCCATGAACTTAGCCAAAATCTCCTCGAGATTTGGCTTTTTCTTCTCCACTATTGCACCATACTGTACGGCAAATCCTGGTGGTGGTTGCTTTGCAGCTTGAGGGTTTGTGTAGGAAAATCCAGGGTGATTCCTCGCGTGATTAAAGGTATAGGGCTGGTTATGCTGCTGATTGTGTTGCTGAAATCCTCCTCGGTAATTGTTTTGATAGCCGCCCCTTTGAATGAAGTTTACCTCAGCATTGTCCCCCTCAGTTGGAGTTTGTACCGCCTCGACAGCAGCGACTGCTTTCTCTTGCTTTAGAGTCGCGAATTCTTTCTTTAGCTTCTTCAGTTCAGTTGCCAGATCAGGTTGTTCGGCGACTTCCTCCATTACTTTCTCGATTACTTTCACAGGCCGAGTTTGGCATGAGGACCACCTTTGAGTGTTGTTAGCCATCTTTTGGAAGAATTCCATGGCTTTCTTTCCGCTCTTCGTCATGACGGAGTCACCTAGTGTGGTGTCCACCAATTTGATGGTCTTTTCATTGAGCCCTTCGTAAAATGCTTCTGCCTGTTCTTCTGGCGGAAAACCATGTCCGGGGCATGATCTCAGCAGCTCTTTGAATCGATCCCACGTCTCACTGAAGCTTTCATCGGGTCGTTGAGCGAACCTGATGATTTCTTTCCTTCGCTGCCCGATGACGTTTGGAGGGAAGAAGTTCCCCAAGAACTCATTCCTCAGTTCGGTCCACGTACTTATGCTCTTCTTGTCCAATGCAGTGAACCATGATTGTGCCTTATCCCGCAGAGAGAATGCGAACAGACGCATTCGGATGACACTCTTGCTGACTCCTCCGATTTTGACAGTGTTGCAGAGCATCAGGAACTTATCCAGATGGGCATAAGGATCCTCAGTTGGTCTTCCTCCAAATTGGTTTTGCTGCACCATCTGCACCAATCCGGTCTTCAATTCAAAATTATTGGCATTGATGCCAATCCTGAAGTCTATTTCCTTGAACCGAGGTTGATACCGGTTCTGCATGGCATCCTCTTCTTCCTCATCGTCAGATTCCCCTGGTGGATCCTGGTTGTCATCCTCTTCATTGTCGGGATTATCCTCAAACAATGGGTTACGGCGGACATCCCTTCCATTTGGATTGTTCCTCTCGAGGTCTCTCTCCAGGTTTTGTTGTTGGATCTGTGCCCTCATAGCTTGAACTTCTTGGAGAAGCACAACTTGTTCCTCTGCAGTTAGCATTGGTGGTTGCTGTTGAATAATTGGTGGTTGTTCATCCATTGCTTGACTGCTTGAGCTTTCCTGAGTACGCTTGTTCTTTCGGATCTTTTTGCACGTGGCCTCAATGTCCGGATAGTAATAAAGTGGATCCTTTCCTCTAGCTCTTGTACTCATGTACTACCTGTACAGCAAAGGAGGTAGTGAAGTAATACTGAAAAGAAAACAAAAGAACTGGAATATGAAAAATTGAAATTCTGAAAAACAAGTACGGCGTCGATCGATGAGAATTTACGTCGATCGACGAGGAAGAAAATGACTTCGTCGATCGACAAGGTATAACGTCGATCGACGTGAATTACGAAAATACAAGAAATTAAAGGAAAATGCAAAAATTACAGCCTAAATCAGTATTTTAATCACAGATTTAATAGCAAGATTAATTCTGTTCAGTCCCCGGCAACGGCGCCAAAATTTGATCGCTAAATTATTTAACAGCGACTTAGCAAAGCTAATAATATAGCGGCAAATGAAAATTATCGATCCCACAGGGAATGAAACGACGAAAAATCCTAAATACTAAATCAGGCGTTCTTATAATACTGGTTAGGAGAATCAAAGTTTTGGGTTTTGGTTGTTTTGCAAATCATAATCCTTGCGAATAAAAAGTAAACAGTAAATTAAAATACTTTGGTTGAAAACGGTTATGAGAAATACAGATTCTAGAGATATCTCCTTATCAAGTATGACATGGATGAATGAATTGATTATTTCCCAATTTTAATTCCTCTTCGTAGTGAAACATGAGAAAAGTATTACGAACTTCTTTGTTGGACAATTCGTAAAGTAGATTAATCAATTACCTATCTCCGCTCGGTCTCAAGATAAATTAAATAACTCCAAAGATCTACAGATTTATCCCTACAATCAATCTCCTTCAGTTACGACAAGAAATCAGATTATATTGTGAAAATCTCTTTCGATTGAAAACTATTACAGTTACGTCTCAAGTAATCAACTAGTTAATCCTAAGATGTGGCCAACAAACTCAAGATTATGGAATAAACTCAGATTTCACAAACTACGAAGGGAAAGGGAAAATAATTCAATTAATCAAATATGCATACAATGATAATTCGAACCCTAGAATTTGAGGAAGAGATTAGTTACACATATTCGGAATAATATTCATCATAGAAGAATAAAACCTGAATTGCATAAAAATCAGAATCCGAAAATAATTCCACAGTACTCTGTCTTCAAACATAAACTTCAAAAACTTCGGGAATCTCTAATCAATCTTCAATACTAAAATCTTGTAACTCTTCTAATGTATTTCCCTTTAAAAAACGAATTTACATGGCCTTTATATAATAGTGGAGAATGTACCATACAATATCTAGGTGTAGATATGTCTTTATCATCAAAACAGATGCAGACTAGGAATCCCGAACTTGCGTCGATCGTGGAAGATTGGCGTCGATCAACGCTGGTGAAGTACCCTCGTCGATCGACGTGGAATGTCGTCGATCGACGTGGTTGCTGCCTCCGTCGATCTTCTCTTTTCTTCCTTCGTCGATTGCTCCTTCTTCAATTTCCTCGTCGATCGACGAGACATCCTCGTCGATCGACGTGGACCTAAAACTGGAAATCCGACTCTTCACTGTTTGTGACTAAAAACCTGCATGATTCATCAAACTCAACATTACGGGTACAAAAGCCAATTCATGCACGAAAACAAGTACAAAACAATCTTTACACCACACAATTAGTCAAAGAACAACCAGATAAGTTGGTGAAAATCCTAACTTATCAGTGACTTAAACCCAGTCTCAGGCGGTACAACACGAACTGCTGTTACCCAAGATGCGAATATACGAGCACGTTACTCAGGCTCTCCACCATGGCAAGTCAAAGCAACAGTCAATCCGTGCAAACCCCTGAACCTTCGTTAGGGTTTGGACTCAATCAATAACGAGATCTTGTATTCGCTGATGTCAGATAGTCGAATACATCTCACTGCGGTCCATCAATACGCCACCCTTGCGTACCAGCATGTCAAGTAACCAAGATAGACTACTTATTCCGATAATGCCGCAACCATCCGGACAATCATATCCTCATACATTGTCTCGGCTGTGATCAGGTTTATGTCTCACTAGGTCAAGTGATCATACTATCTTCTGCGATCTACTAGACGCCGTATGATCATCCCTATCGGCGAGACAAGTGGATACCATTGTTACATACATGTAAGATTGTTTGACAGATAGGAGAAATAAACCGTTGTATACTCATTATAATAAATGCTTTCAGTATACACCGAGGAAGGTGCTAAAGAATGACGAGGTTACCATCTCAATGGGGAACACAACACAAGTGAGTGCAGCTGCCTTAGAGATTTCACCTTGTACTTTGATGATTCTGTTTTAACTTCGAGAGATGTTTTGTACGTGCCGGATTTTCGGCGAAACCTTATTTCAGTTTCCAAACTTTATGTTGATGGATATTCAGTTATTTTTTGATAGTGGTGTTTTTATCATATGTAATAATGGTTTTATCTATCGTGGGATGCTGAATAATTCTATCGATGTTATTAACTGTAATCATAAGTTTTCCGCAAGTATTGCATGTAATTCATCCATAATTGATAATCCTAGAAAGAGAAAAAATACTTCTTCTGATGAGGATCTTACATATCTCATGCACTTGAGATTGTGTCACATCAGCTTGATGCGGATTCAGCGACTTGCAGATGATGGTACATTGGATTATGTCCGGGTTGTACCTTATCAAGTCTGCGAATCCTGCATCGAGGGCAAGATGTCAACTAGGCCTTTTAAGGCTAGTCAGTCTCGAGCAGATGAAGTGTTGGAATTGATCCATTCTGACTTATGTGGACCGATGTCCATGTAGGCTCGTGGAGGGTACGAGTACTTCGTCACTTTCATTAACGATTACTCAAGGTACGAATACGTTTACCTGCTTCGCTACAAGTCTGAATGCCTTGAGAAATTCAAAGAGTTCAAGGCTGAGGTAGAAAAGAAGGTTGGAAAAACTATCAAGTCGCTGTGATCTGACCGCGATGGCGAATACCTCAGTAATGAGTTCTTGCAGTATTTTTTAGATAATGGGATTACATCCCAATGGACTGCACCGGGTACTCCCCAGCAAAATGGTGTAGCTAAAAGAAGAAATATGACTCTTCTGGAGATGGTAAGATCAATGATGAGTTATGCAAACTTACCAATTTCGTTTTTGGGCTACGCATCGGAAACAATAGCTTACGTGTTAAATGTGGTGCCTTCTAAATCAGCTCCTTAGACGCCTTCTGAGCTCTTCCTTGGTCGCAAATTGAGTTTGTGCAAGTTTAGAGTATGGGGCTGTCTGGCACACGTACTGTCGAAGGAACCTGATAAGTTAGAAAATAGGTCAAAGGTAATACTGTTTATAGGGTATCCGAGGCAAACAAAAGGTGGTTACTTTTACTGTCCTGAGAGTCGGAGAGTCGTTGTTAGCACCAACGCTAGATTCTTGGAGGACGAGTATGTGAGTAATCACAAGTCAAGGAGTGATATCGTTCTTCAAGAAATTGAAAACGAGAATGCAATTCCAAGGGAAGGGGAACGTGTAGATGTGGGTGCACCTGTGAGAGGTTCAGCACCATAGACACGTTCTTCAGTGCAAGGTGCAGAACCACAAGTTATTGTACCTACTGCTGACACGACACCGATGCCTCGTCGTAGTGAGAGAATTATTTTCCAGCCGGAAAGGTACATGTTCGTGGGTGAGTCTCCGGACTTGAGCCCGGAAGACGGACATGAGGACTATGACCCACTGACTTACGAAGAGGCAGTACAGGACAAGGATGTTGAAAAATGGCGTGTTGCCATGGATTCTGAAATTGAATCCATAACTGCTATGGATGTATACCAGAAAACTGATTTGCCGGATGGCTTTTGGGCCATAGGCATCCTCTGTGGATACTATGATAGGCATCCTCTCTGTTGGCCAGTTGTATTCACTTTGTTGAGCTTATCCTAGGCATCCTATGTGGATACTGTGATAGGCATCCTCTCTGTAGGCCAGTTGTATTCAATTTTTGCAATGACTTCCAGCAAGCTTAGCCCTTCCTATGGTGGCCTAGCAGTCAGTGACCCTCCTGCTGAAAGATTCACATACTTCTTAGTCTCCTTGTCCAACCCTCTATAGAAGTAGCAGACCTGCTGCTTCTTAGTAAAACCATGGCAAGGGCAAGCGCTCAGTAGATCCTTGTAGCGCTCCCATGCCTCGTATAGTGACTCCCCAGCAAACTGTCTGAACTGCGTGATCTGAGTCCGCAGTTGGATGATCTTGCTGGGCTGAAAAAACTGGACTAGAAACAACTTGCATAATTCCTCCCATGTAGTGATCTCACTGCGATTCAAAGACAGATACCAAGAGAGGGCTCTTTCACGCAATGTGAAGGAGAACAGACGCAATCTGAAGTAGTCTATCGGCACTTGATTCTGCTTGACCGTGTCGCACAACATCAAGAAATACTGGATGTGCACATGGGGATCCTCAGACGGTAGTCCCCCAAACCGATTCTGCTGGGCGGTCTGAATCAGTCCGGTTCACAATTCATAGTTCGACGTATCCACCTTCAGCCCAAAATCTGCATGACGATGCATGTCAGTCATCGCCTCATACATCTCATCAATAGTCGGCTGGTGAGGTGCAGCCGGAGGTTGCTGCTGTTGGAGTCTCAGATTCATCTCTTGCAGCTGCCTCTGCAAATCAGCTATCTGCGTTGCTTGATTGTTGTCACCCATTGGGAATGCTAACTTTCTTCTGGCAGAATTCCTACGACAGGTGGATTTGATTTCCGGATCTATGGTTCACGTACTGGACCCTTTGATCTAGTTTGCATATACTACCTGCACAGAATTTCAGAAGTGATTAACACCGAAAATAAAATAGAATTGCGTAAAATAACGTCTAGAGTAAATAGCGTAATATCATAATTAGTGTCAACTATAAATCTATGTAATCCCTGGCAACGACGCCAAAAACTTGATAGCGTATTTTTCAACACGCTAAAACTGCAAGTGTACAGACCACTGCAGAGGGCAAGTAATAATTTATCGAACTGAAGGATTGCAGACTCGAAATATAATCAACACTAACACATAGATACCTTACTACTATCTAGACACATCGGTAGAAAAGTTTGTTTATTTAAACTAGGCGATATTGAAAGGTAGATATTAAAAAGGCAATTAAAAGATTGAATATAGAAAATATAGAGAAACTAGGATTCCAGGGTAATCAACATTGAAGAACAATTAAACAATCATTTATGCAATTCAATTCCAATTTTAATTTCCAAAGACGTGAGTTAACCTCAATTATGTTATCAGGTGATCATCTCGGACTATAAACTATAACTTGGAAATAAAAGATCTAGTGACTCCTCTCGGATGCGCAAAAGGACTTTTACTCTTGATAAAACCTTAGATTTTTAAAACCCTTCAATAGTTCAAATTCCTCTCGGATAATTGAATTATCAAATCTAATTAATCTGCATCTAAATCGATAGCCTAGACCTCTCGGTTCAAAAACCACCAATTCAAATGACAATCAATGGCCAGTATCAAGTAATTAATGAAAAGCTCAGATATAATTAAAACGCCATTGGAAAAGGAAAACTGAATCACATTAACAATCAATAAACTATCCAACAAGTTTCAAAACCCTAGAATCCATAAAGGACTTAGCCAATCATGCTAAGTTCCATAAAAACAAAGAAGTAAAGATTCAAAGATTTGAAAAACATGGAAAACAAAACCCGAGGTCTTCGATCTTCAATCTCCAATCTTGGTCTTCAAGTCTCGCTTCATTTCAGCTCTCTGTAGCTCTAAAATTTCGATAATAAAGTTAAAGGACCATTTTTAAGTCTTGGGAGCCTCTATTTATACTTATCTTTTTCTAATCTGGGAAGATATTGGATTTGGGCCAAAATTCGTCAATTTTACCCGTTCGGCGACCCGGACAACACGATCGACGATCGGGGTTTTCGTACTCGGGTCGCTAAAATTGAGCCATAGCAAAATGGATTAAATTGCAAAATTAGCGACCCATAACAACTTTGGCGATCGCCGATTTTGTGTTTTAGGTCGCTGATTCCGTCTTGAATGGAATTTTGGCTTTTTCTTTGATTTTTCCTCACTTCTTTCTTTTCCCGATGCAAGTTAGCATCGATTGGCCCCATGATACTTGGTCAAATCTTGTAAACAACTCAAGTGTGCGTGAAATCTGCATAAGCAACCACAAACCAACCCAAACGTAATAATTCCTTAAAGAATATGGATAATGCATGAAAATATCACATAGTGGTCTAATCTAAGGTCAAAAGTGAGTAGATTCACGTCAGTAAAATGCATAAAATGAGTGTTTATCAACCCCCCAAACTTAAACTATTGTTCGTCCTCGAACAATGAGGAAAATAATTAAGAGAAAAAGAATAAACACGAGGGGTGCATTAGTTTATCATTATTTGTTTAAGACACAAAAGGGTTTGTGATTCCCACACCTACACTGCAACAATCATAAATTTAGTGCAAACAATCACAGTTTCAATCTCGGCCACCAGAAGTCTGCTTCTCACAGGATATTGTATCACTCTAATCGCTCGGTAAGTAAGAAATGACTAGTGTATACTCTCAAATTGTCAACTGTACACTTTCCCTTCCATAGGCTTGCTCATCGTCTAAACTCTCTACTGACTTTGGGAATGCTAGGACAAAGATAAAAAAAGGTCTTTATTTTGGGTTCTAATGTAGGCACATTGGTGAAGGTATGGAATATATGGCTGAGTGACTAAACATCTTCAATCCTTATAACTTCATTCACATAGTAACTTTCCTCATCACATACCAGACTCATTACTGATTGACTTATGCGAAATACCAAAACAACACTGGAAATTTACGCATCCCACAAGTGTAATTCACTAGGATCCGACTCAACAATGACACTACGCACACTTTGTGCATTAATAATTTAGCAACGATATTTTGCACACTTTGTGCATTAACAACTTAATAATGACATTATGCACACTTTGTGCATTTTATTGGGTATTTTTTTATTATCCCTTTTTTTTCTTTTTTTTTCTTTTTTTTTCAAG
>JAPKLW010005930.1:0-19033 GCA_026898455.1 Plectranthus barbatus | reverse complement strand
GATCAGATCAGGAGGATTCTTCTTCTTCTCTCTCCTCTCTTGTTTTCTGAAATAATCTTTTATTTTCTATTGATTAATTTCCTTAATCTGTTAGGAAATTAAATCTTGGTGCGTGGGAAAGATCAAAGGGCATCTCCGCACACGCGTTCTTCAGAGTTCATCGATCCAGGTATTCCGCATAAACCTTCTTATGCATAATAATATAGGAGCATGCTAGGATTGTTCATAGGCATAGCAATTTATTTTTGATATCCCAATTAACGATCCTTGGCAAACGGACTTCGTGATTCAGTTTACGAATCCCTTCACGTTCTGCAAGTACTTCGTCCCGAAGTGCCAACTGCTGAATCCAGTCAAATGGATATAGACTTTTATAACAAGTGGGAGAAATCGAACAATGTAGTCAAGTGCTACATGATGACCACTATGTCAAAAGTCTTACAGCAGCAACATCAGCACCATAGGGATGCCTGTGACATCATGACGAGTCTGGAGGCAACCGATGGGGAAACTGATAGAGCCGTCAGGTTCAATCTCATGAGAGAAATTGTGAGTAAGAAAATGACTAATGGCACCTCAGTAAGAGAGCACGTAGTTACCATGACTCACCTCATGGATGAACTAACTGTGCATGGTGGAGGTATCGACGCTAAGGCTAAGGTGATATCATACTGAACTCTCTACCCAAGTCCTTTGAGAGTTTTAGGCTGAATGTTGTCATGAACAAGAAAAAGTATACTATTAACGAGTTACTCAATGACTTGATGGCAGCAGAATCGGTCATGAACCCTCAGAAGGATGCCTTGGCCACTTCTGGTAAGCTCTCTGCTGTACCGAAAAGTATGAAGCGGAAGAAATGGATTAAGAAATGGGCCAAGAAGACACTTGTGAAGGATGGTGGGGCTGGGAAAAAGCCTAAGGTGGCGACTGACAGGGACAGATGCTTCAGGTGTGGTAAGAAAGGACATTGGAGGAAAGATTGTCAAGCCAACAAAGCTAGACAAGGTATGCCATTTGCATGTATAACTGTAAGCATGATTAGGGTTCGTTGTTGCTCTTCTAGAGTTGTAAGCACTGACTTGTTGATCATGTTGTTGTACTTAGCAGGGGACCGTGCCGACAAGGCTGGTGAGTGATGGCAAGAAGATACCAAACTGGATGAAGGCAATGTTTTATGACGGAGCTTCATGGAGTTTTCTTTTCTTTATGTTTTGATGAATTAAGTACATTTGAGAGTTTATTTGTGGGCCGTGGTTTAACGACAGGACAAGTTTTATCAACTTTTATGAATATTTGTTATTTATGATTTTATCATTGGTAATAACAATGTTATCCGTTATGGGATGTTGATTTACAATCTCTATGTTACTTTGATCAAATATGTCCTTAAGTATTGCACGTAATTCATCCGTAATTGATAATCCTAAAAAGAGAAAACTTACTTCTTCTGATGAGGATCTTACATATCTCTGGCACTTGAGACTGGGTCACATCAGCTTGAAGCGGATTTAGAGACTTGCAGATGATGGTACATTGGATGTACCTTATCAAGTCTGTGAATCCTGCATCACGGGCAAGATGTTAACTAGGCCTTTCAAGGCTAGTCAGTCTCGAGCAGAAGAAGTGTTGGAATCGATCCATTCTGACTTATGTGGGTCGATGTCCACGCAGGCTCGTGGAGGGTACGAGTACCTCGTCACTTTCATTAACGATTACTCAAGGTACGAATACATTTACCTGTTTCGCTACAAGTCTGAATGCTTTGAGAAATTCAAAGAGTTCAAGGCTGAGGTAGAAAAGAAGGTCGGGAAAACTATCAAGTCACTTCGATCTGATCGCGGTGGCAAATACCTCGGTAACGAGTTCCTGCAGTATTTGTCAGAAAATGGGAGTATATCCTAGTGGACTGCACCGGGTACTCCCCAGGAAAACGGTATAGCTGAAAGAAGAAATAAGACTCTACTAGAGATGGTAAGATCAATGATGAGTTATGCAAACTTACCAATTTTGTTTTGGGGCTACGCATTGGAGACCGCAGCTTACGTGCTAAATGTGGTGCCTTCTAAATCAGTTCATAAGACGCCTTCTGAGCTCTTCCTTGGTCGCAAACCTAGTTTGTGCAAGTTTAGAGTATGGGGCTGTCCGGCACACGTACTGTCGAAGGAACCTGATAAGTTAGAAAGCAGGTCAAAAGTAATGCTGTTCATTGGGTATCTCAGGCAAACGAAAGGTGGTTACTTTTACTGTCTTGAGAGTCAGAGAGTTGTTGTTAGCACCAACGTTAGATTCTTGGAGGACGAGTATGTGAGTAATCACAGGTCAAGGAGTGATATCGTTCTTCAAGAAATTGAGAACGAGAATGCAATTCCAAGGGAAGGGGAACGTGTAGATGTGGGTGCACCTGTGAGAGGTTCAACACCATAGACACATTCTTCAGTGCAAGGTGCAGGACCACAAGTTACTGCACCTACTACTGACACGGCACCAATGCCTCGTTGTAGTGGGAGAGTTATTTTCTAGCCGGAAAGGTACATGTTCGTGGGTGAGTCTTCGGACTTGAGCCCAAAAGACGGACATGAGGACTCTGACCCACTGACTTACGAAGAGGTAGTGCAGGACAAGGATGTTGCCAAATGGCGTGTCGCCATGAATTCTGAAATTGAATCCATAACTGCTATGGATGTATACCAGAAAATTGATTTGCCGGAATGCTTTAGGGCCATAGGGTGCAAATGGGTATACAAGAGAAAGAAAGGGGCGGATGGAAAGATCACGGCTTTTAAAGCCAGGCTGGTGGCAAAGGGTTATATTCAGAAAGAGGGCATTGACTATGACGAAACCTTTTCACCCGTAGCCATGCTCAAATCCATCCGGATACTCCTTGCCATAGTTGCACATATGGACCTCGAGATCTGGCAGATGGATGTCAAAACTGCTTTTCTAAACGGTTACCTTGAAGAAGGTAGAGACATCTATATGTAGCAACCCGAGGGTTACATAAGCAAGGGCGAAGAACATCTTGTCTGGAAGCTTAGGAAGTCCTTGTGTGGACTTAAGCAAGCTTCAAGGCCGTGGAACTTACGTTTCACAATTAGAAAATGAAAGTTGTGTTTACTGACTTTGTGTCAGTGGGAGCGTGGTCTTCCTTGCACTATATGTTGATGACATACTCCTATTTGGAAACAACAAGGGAGTGATGTCGGAAATCAAGGCCTGGTTATCCAAACAGTTCCAAATGAAGGATCTGGGAGAAGCTGGCTACATTCTTGGTATTAAGGTCTTACGAGATTGTAAGAGAAGAATGTTGAGCTTATCCCAGACATCCTATGTGGATACTGTGATAGCCCGGTTCAGCATGCAACTCGCCAAGAAAGGCTTGCTACCTTTCAGACATGGCGTTCGTCTTTCTAGTGGGCAGTGTCCTCAGACACAGCGGGAGAAAGATGAGATGAGTCTTGTACCATACGCTTCAGTGGTGGGTAGTCTCATGTATGCAATGTTGTGTACCAGGCCAGATATCTGTTATGCCGTTTGCATGGTAGCAAGATATCAGTCTAACCCTGGACAGGCGCACTGGACTGCTGTAAAGCACATCCTCAAGTACTTGAAAGGAACTAGGAATTACTGCCTAGTTTATCAAAGTGAGGATTTGTGCCCTGTGGGTTAAACGGACTTGGATTTCCAAGGGGACCAGGATGAGAAGAAATCGACCTCAGGATATGTGTTTACCCTGGGAGGTGGAGCAGTATCTTGGAGGAGCTCAAAGCAAAAATGCATTGCTGACTCCACCATGGAGGCGGAATATGTCGCCGCCTCCGATGCCTTGAAAGAGGGGGTATGGCTCAGGAACTACCTTTTAGAGTTGGGCGTGATCCCGAGTTTGCCGAGGAGCATCACAATTTATTGTGATAACTCTGGTGCAGTGGCAAACTCAAAGGAACCGCGGTCTCACAGGGCAAGCAAATGCATAGAGAGAAAGTACCATATCATACGAGAAATTGTATCGAGGGGCGATGTGCAAATTAAGAAGATTGACACTGCTGACAATCTTGCTGATCCATTGACAAAGAGCTTGCCGCAGAAAGTTTACGAAAGACATATTCATGAGCTGGGTCTGAGGTGGATCCCGACCACTGACAGTGGTTAAAGAGATAGAAGGCTAGATAGATAGACTGTATACTCTGTAATAGCTTAGTTATGCTTTGAGTATAAGTGGGAGATTGATGGGTTTTGTATACTGAAAGCATTTATTATAATCAGTATACGACGATTTATTTCTCCTATCTGTTAACAATCTTACATGCATGTAACAATAGGATTCTCTTGTCTCACCGATAGGGACGATCATACGGCGTGTTGTAGATCGCAGAAGACAGTATGATCACTTGACCTAGTGAGACATAAACCTGATCACAACCGAGACAGCGTATGAGGATATGTCTGTCCGGATGGCTGCAACATTGTCGGAATAAGTAATCTGTCTTGGTTACTTGACATGCTGGTACGCAGGGGTGGCATATTGATGGACCGCAGTGAGATATATTCGTTTGTCTGACATCAGCGAATACAAGATCTCATTATATTGATTAAATCCAAACCCTAACGAAGGTTCAGGGGTTTGCACAGGTTGATTGTTGTTTTGACTTGCCATGGTGGAGAGCCTAAGTAACGTGCTCGTATATCCACATCTTGGGTAACAGCAGTTCGTGTAGTACCGCCTGAGACTGGGTTTAGGTAACCATATTCGAGTAATAGGATGGGGACATTCCCTAAGGAGCTCAATAACATTCATCGTGCCAAAGTCCTGCAGGCTGATTAAGTTCACGCACGAGTGATAAGGTTTGAGTGGTACTACTCAGGAATAATAAGATATTAATTAATTGTAGTTAGAGCTTGTCAGAAGCTCCAATTAATTAATGGATGTTCGATAACCTTAAATATGGGGATTCTCAATTAATGCAACCCGTTCTCATAACGTGGTAATAAAGGGGTAGGTCTGTATTAATTATGTGGTGAAAAAGAATTAATATTAATTAAATGATTGTGTCCTGGGTTGTGGACATGAGAATTAATTAATTTATAGGCCCACTTTATTATTTGCATTAGGTCCCAAGTCTGGCCCAGGGAAAGTGTGCTGAATTGAGCCCAGGAGCCCACTAGGGTTTACAACCCTAGGTCTATAAATAGACAGCTTTCTCTCATAAGTTGTAGCACAGTTGAAAAATAGAAAACCTAGAGAGAGAGAGGGGTGTCATTTTCTACAAGAAGAAAGGAGGAGAATTTTCGAATTCTGGTCCTGCTCAAAGTACAGATCTGTGGAGTCCTCACCAGTAGCAGATCTGAACGCACCGGGATACAGATCTGAAGATCTAATCTGGAGAACAACGGATTTCCCTTTCTTTCTTTTAATTTCGATTTTTATAAGAAATTAGATTTCTAATTTCTGCTTCCGCAGATAAAAATTGAATATCGTGGTTGAATTAAAGTGGAAGTTCAAACGCAAAAGATCGGTACAAAGACTACGGAGTTACGAAAAATTCCTAAATCCACAATTATGAGAATTAAATTCATAGGAGCAAGCTAGGTTTTATTATAAATTTAATTATGCACAATATCTATAAATCGATCCGGTTCAATTGGTTTTGGTGATTCGGTTCACGGTAAAATACTACATACTCCCCCTCCTTCCAATTGCATCGGAGGATTAAGAGCATTATTAGGATTTGCATAAGAGAAGTTGAGATGAAACCGGTTGGAGGGATGGTAATACATATTTCCTGGTGGATTATATTGAGGTCGATTGTTGTACCCCATCCTTTGGTTGACAAAGTTCACATTTTCCGGATAAGCCTCTTCATGCTTAATTACCATCATATCCTCTCTTCTATTCCCTGTAGTAGATGATGCATCGAGCTTCCGTTGCATGGCTGCGATTTGGTCCTTTAAATCCTCGCTTTTCTTGGCATCATTTACCGATTTCACCGGTCTATAATCTTTCCTTTCCTTTGGCCATTGGAAGCTATTTTCAACCATCTTTTCAACTGTACGCCATGCTTCTTCTTCTTCTTGGTCAAGGAAAGCACCTCCCGATGAGGCGTCCATCATAACCTTTGTATCATAATTCAATCTCCCATAAAATTGGCAAATTTGTTGACTACGGGAGAGACCATGCCTTGGACATTTCTGTAGAAGCTCACGAAACCGATCCCATGCTTCATAGAGCGGTTCATCGTATCTTTGCCCAAAAGACGTTATATAGGCTCTCCTCTTCAACGTCAAACTCGGCGGAAAGAACTTGAACAAGAACTTCTCCCGAAGTTCCTCCCATGTAGCAATGTTAGATTTGTCCAATCCTTCGAACCAATTCCTTGCTCCATCTCGCAAATAGAATGAAAA
Source organism: Plectranthus barbatus (assembly GCA_026898455.1). Lineage (NCBI taxonomy): Eukaryota > Viridiplantae > Streptophyta > Magnoliopsida > Lamiales > Lamiaceae > Plectranthus > Plectranthus barbatus. Next base: position 12,637 of record JAPKLW010005930.1, on the reverse strand, counting down.
TAACCGCAATCTAATTTGATCTTGGGGCACTTGATTGATTTTGATCGTATCCGTGATCTCCAAGAACCTAGAGATATGGATATTAGGATCATCGGTCATATGCCCCCCAAATTGGTTGTTTTGAATCATTTGTACCAATTGTGGCTTGATTTCAAACTGTGTGGCATTCACTCCTAACCGGAATCCTTCGATTGTCGGTCCCCCTTGCGGTCTAAACAAGTTTTGTAATGGTCTCCTCGGCCTGTTCCTTTCATTCATCATAGCTTTCTTTAACTCAAGCTGCCTCTCCAACTCTTCTATTCTCACCGTATCCTCACCACGGTGATCCATCTCAAACTCAACTTCAATATCCTCTCTTCTTTGACGAAACTTTCTTTCTTCAATCTCCCGAGCCTTAGACCTAGTGATCATAAAAACCTACAAACTTCCACAAAATCCAATTACCAAACCTACACAAATCAAACAACAAATCAAGAACAATTTCCAAACAAAAACTAAAAACAATATTCACACAAGCAATTGATCAAACACCTAGCTTTCAACTTTCAAACTTTCAACAATATCTATAAGCCTACTTAAAAGAATTCCCCGGCAACGGTGCAAAAAATATGATGCGGTGTAAAATTAACACTTTATCATGTTAAATTTTCAATCCGAGGTTCTTTCACTTCGCCCTATAGAATACCATCTACTCGTATGAAACTTTATAGCTAGGTAACACTCTTTAGTCGTTGAGTTTCTATTAACTAGGCAAAATCATAACAATCTAAACATAAATGAAATCAAACATATTTCCAATCTTAATCAAGTATACTCAAATGATCAACTCAATCAATTCTCTCCAATTGGGTAGAAAAAGTACCAAGTACAACAATGAGATAAGAGTGAATGTTGAGTGAATATCAAATGTGTGTAAATTCGATCAAATCATGATGTAAACCATTTTTAATTCCAAGGAGATTGAGCAATCCACCCTACACTAGTTAACCCCTTGTCACGACGAGCTAACAGTTGATGATACTAGAGCTCTCAAACAATCACGTTATCGAATCCTAGACCACTCTTTCTAGAACGTCGATTATTGCCCTATGATCTATCTCTGCAATGGGATTGGATCTAAAATCATATGAATCTACACTGTTCACGACGATTCCGCCCACGTGTTAGCTGCAACGTTCACATCAACTTCCACCTAGGTTGGCTATTACCTACATCTAGATGGTAATGATTAAGATCTAGTGCAATTCAAGCTCTCAAAGGAAAGTAAACAATCATCAATCAATCTCATCTCAACACATTATCCATTCAAACAACATTCACAAAAGTGTTTAGTTCCTCATACCTTCAATTGCGTACAATACAATAGAGAAAGTAATAAAATCCATTAAAAAATTGATAGGTCTAATGTTGATCTTCCTCAATTGCCTTCCTTGTACTCAATCTACCTCTTGATCTTCCTTGATCTTCACCAAATGTGGAGGAATGTGGCCTAGATCCTCTTTATTGTGGATAGGAAGTGTTTGGAAGATGGATTGGGAGAGAATTTTCCTAACGGTTATTTGAAATTTTGGCAAAAGTCGCCTTAAAATTCGAGAATCCCCCTTTTATAGACGAGAAAAGAGAGCCTGGGATCGCCTGGGCCGAATTTGGCTCGCCCGAGCAATCTGGAAAACCGCCAGAAACTACCAAAACCTGATCCGGCTCGGCCGAGCGGACCCTCTGAAATGCTAAGCTCGGTCGAGCAAGGCAGGGTTGGCCGAGCCAGGCCTCTCTTCCACAAGGCTCGGTCGAGCCTAACCTGGCTCGACCGAGAAATCTCTCTGAAATCCGGTCTCTTCCTTCCTTTTGCTCCGCTCGGTCGATCCAACTTCCTTTTGACCTTCGGCTCGGGTGATTTGCCTCCAAAACTCCACCAAAAGTGTTGTTTTATGCTCAAAACTCAACCTGCAACATTCCAAAGACAAAAACACGAAAACACTACAAAAGAGCAACAAAAACATATGATATGAGGGTAAAATGGACGCAAACGTGTACACTCACACATCAAAATATAGGTCATTTTACACACATATCAAACTCCTTGCGGACTTAGTCTTCAGGTTGAAGTGAGGACGATACCCTGCAGCCTTCTTCCCGGTGGTTGGATGTTTACTGTTCTTCCCAGAACTCAGGTGGTTGGCATACGCCCATGAGAATCAGTATCCCAGACTAGGAAACTGACTGCTATGAATATATCTTGGAAAAATATATTCACCAAAGAAAAGCTTCAGCCTCGTGCTAGAAGAAGTTAGTATGGTGTAATAACTTAGTCGGAGACTTAAGTCTCGTGTTAAAAAACACGAAAACTCAGAGAGTTTAGCAAAGAAATGGCCTTTCTTATGTAAAGATTTACAGAGTTCGTTCAAACTTTGTAATCATTTAAGGTTGAAGTGTTGGCCTATATATAGAGAGATCCTCTGGCATTTTGAATTTCTGCCCGTTAGACAAATAAATCCAGACGTTTGACTCATGGATGATATTATCCAATCGTAGCCCATGTCGTAGGTCTGCTTTGCTCTGCTTTGCTTTGTCAGTGTACTATACACTAACTTTATGTCAGACTAATCTTCAGTCCGAGGGATCCAAGTTTGGATAACCTCGTACTGACTTACACTTGGGCATATAAATTCCTAAGTTTGACTGAGATTTGATATCTTTCGAATAGCTCGTACTTTAAAGGTAGATGCTCTTATACTGACATCCAAAGATCAGTACAACTTATCCCTCATACTGACTTCCCAAGGTCAGTATGGTAGACCCTCATACTGACTCATACTGATTTCTCCTTATTAGTATGGTAAACCCTCATACTGATTTCTCCTAGTCAGTACGGGGAAGCCCTCATCCTGACTTCTCCTGGTCAGTATGGATGAACCTTATACTGAGTGCTCCAACTCAGTTTTGGTCAAGGCTATACTTGGTGAAAACCGCATTCTCCTTTGCTCGATCTTCAGCCTAAGTTCTATTACAACTTGATCGATCCTATACAAGGATTACAGTTTAGAATTATAGACACTGAAAAACTTACTAAGATGGCTTACAATCTTTGACCCACCAAAACAGAAAAAGTAAGGAAGAATTTCTCTAACAAAAATCCTAACAATTTCCCCCTTCTTGGTGTGGTCAAAGCCATCTTTAACCTAAGCTGATTAGGTGTAGAAAACTTTAGAGTTTTTACAAATTTGACAAATAGTCACATAAACTCAGAAAAGTTCCCCCTCAAAGTCAGCTTTCTACTTAAGATATTCTCCGTATATATTTGGAGAGATATTGCTCGATTGATTTTCAAGTCAGTTTAGAGCAAGTAAATCTTAAGTAGGAGAGAGTTAGAAGCCTGTTGATTACACTGGATTGTGTAATTTCAGCGTATGAAGAACGAAGACCTTTGCTGGACAAAAAAAGATTATACTCAACAAGCCAGTTTACCCTTTAATAATTTTCATTATAAGTACCGGGATAAACTAACAAAAAGAAACCTATTATAGAACTATTACAAGAACTATACTAGGCTACTTCCGGTCTTCATGTTCTTCAAAGTGGCTGCAGTAGTGCAATAAGGGAGATTGGTTTGGTGTACAAACCAGTTTTCCAAGTACCCCCTTATGCTGGCTTACTACAGCTATGCTTTTCGGAGGTCTGCTGGCGTTGTCGAGGTATACTAGCAGTATTGGCAAGACATCTGGGAGGATCCTTCTCTGGTTCAGAGATGAGCAAAAGAGAACATCCCCTATGATTTTCTTACCCCTCCGAGCTTCTCTTCTCATTCGACTGCTCGATCTGATTTAACAGTTTGTCGACATCATGTAGCGAAGATCTCTCTACAAAAGGAGCTGGAGCAGTCCGTGCCTCTTTTACACTTCACAGTAGACTTGAAGAGATTTTCTTTGCCTCTACTGTAACTGTAGGAGCTGCTCTGCTCAAAAGTTGGGGGTTATTGTTGTGCCCCCAAAAGGGTCATGCCTATTTTGAGCCCATCTATGGGATAAGAGTAGCCCAATAAGGGAGGATTAGGCCCAATAAGCCCGATCTAATGTGAACGGCCTAAGTCGATCGTGATATATTCTAGAAATTCACTATGGAAGCCATCTACAACCCCTTGAGCGGCTCTCCTCGAGGAGCGATGCTCGAACCAGTCTTGCTTCGAGCGGTCTGAGAAACCCCGATGGATCCGAGTTAAACTTCTTGAACACTAAATCGGGCCGGATCAGAGAAGCGATCGAACCACCCACAATGACCATCTCTCAAAGGACTGCCATGCAACAGATATGGGGGGAATCTCGTGTATGTTATTTCTTAAACAACCGGGATTTGACTATATTCGTCCCAGATTCATATGGAAAAAAGTAGATCTATCTTGGGACGAAAAGATTTGTAGATATTTTTACCATATCATATCTTATTTACTTGTAAATCTAGGATTTCTCTCCTATAAATATTTGTGTCGTGATTTTAATCGGGAGGAAAATTTTCACTCTTCGAAAGCATTTACTAATAAAATCATTATTTTCTTTCATCTTGAGTATTCTTTATTTAATTTCACCCATCAACAATAAATAAAAGTAATTATAATATATTATATTATACATATTTTTTTGGTTATAACAATTATTAATTTAATAATAAGACAACATTAAATAATAGGGGATTTGATTTCATATATTCATGCATCCATAACCCCCCCCTCCCCCCCCCCTAACCTAGCCAAATTCTCATGTTTTTTTAAAAACATACTACAAGAAAAGAAAACGAAGACCAGAAAAAATAAGCAAAGAAAATGGGGAATAGTTTGGGAGGAAGTAAGAGTGCAAAAGTAATGAAGATTAATGGAGAGAGTTTCAAATTGAAAACTCCTGTTCGGGCCGGGTCGGTCGTGGAGCCCTATCCGGGCCACGTTTTGTTGGAGTCGGAGGCAGTGAAGCATTACGGCGTCAGGGCCAAGCCGTTGGAGCCGCAGCAGGAGCTGAAGCCGAAGTGCCTCTACTTCCTCGTCGAGCTGCCCAAATTTCCCGACCAGAAAGCCGCGAGGAGGGTGAGATCCGGGATTCATGTGAGCGCCAAGGAACGGCTCGAGAGCCTCGTGTTGGCGCGCCGATCGGCTTCAGAATTGTCCATCATGAAGCCGCCCAGCATTGCGGCGGAGGAGGACAGGAAAGGGGTTTTGGGTTTGGAGAATGGCGGCGGCGCAGCTGGTGGAGTGAGGGTGAAGGTGAGGCTTCCGAAGGCAGAGGTGCAGAGGTTGATTGCGGAGAGCAGGGATGGTGATGAGATGGCGGAGAAGATAGTCGACCTCTGCATGGCAAAATGCTCGGCCGCGGACGGCGGCGAGGCTTCGGAGAAGAATATGCACCGGAAAAATGATCCTGGAGTGGTTAATGGTGGCATCAAATCTCGTGAGGTTAGATTATTAATTTCTTGTTAATAAGGGATTTTTGAATTCATTACATTATTGATTAATATAAAAATATATTAATTATTAAAAATTAAAACATAATATGTATAATTATTAAAAAACAAATATATATTATAAAGTATAAAATATAAGATTATAAATAAATTTTAATCTGGATTATTAAATTTCTCAGATAATGAATATATATTCATTTTTATTTAAAATAAATAACTCTATTTTATTTTATTTAACTTTTCTATTGCTAATTATATTTCTTTTATTTTTTTATGTTTTTTAATTAAAATAATATTTATTACCTTAAATTCCATCCAATTTATATGCTCTCATTGATACTCGTTTGATAAATACGAGATTAAGATGGAAAGCTTGTTAAAATTTCTCCATTTTTCGTGGCATGTTTGTGGGATTGACTTTTCGATTCACGAGCTTTTTCTTTAAAAAAAAATTTAGTCCATCTTTTAGTTATTATTAAAATATTTTTCTTGTGTCTAATAGAATTTAGGATTCAAATACAATAAAAATATCTAGTGGGAAGAGATTTTTAATTTTTAATTCTATTAGACACAAGAATTTATAACTTAAAGTAAACATGAAAAAAGATCCATCTTATAGAAATGAGTTAGTCTCCTGAGAGACGGTCTCATCATTTTTCTATTGTGAGACGGACTTTAATACATTATTTCAATAAATAAAATATATTATTTTATTTTTAAAAATTACATTATTTACAACAAAGAAATACATCATTTGCAATAAAGAAACACATCATTTCATTAAGTTCGTCTCACAATAAAAATAGTGAGACATCATTTGCAATAAAAAAACGTATTATTTCATTAAATTCGTCTCATAATAAAAATGATGAGACCGTCTCATCTGAGAATTTACCTATAGAAAATTCTTTAAAGGATCTTTAGAAGACCATACTTTTAAGTTTTTTATTATATTAATTTAAACCCACACTCTCAAATCTTCTCATTCCGTTTTTTGCAAAGAAATTCTAAAGTTTTCAAATTTATGCGGGTGATAGGGAGTTATCTTCTATCATGGGGGAGTAAACAAATTATGCAACCGATTAACTTCATTTAGACCATTCCTTGAAGTCAATCTATCTTGGCTCATTATTTTAATTTTCACAACTAAGCCATAAGTTAAAAAGCAATTGAGTAATTCATTATTAAAGTTGTGATTATTATTCCTGACTCTTAAGTAATTTAAGTATTTTAAATGTGTCAGATGAATTATGAATTCAAACTTTATTAGAGAATATAGACAAGGTGAGATTTAAATCAATATATTTATTTATTTAAAAAAAGTAGTGTTATTATAATATAGTACTCCCTTCGTTCAATTAGTATAGACTCATTTTTTTTTTTCACTGGAATTAAGGGTTGTGAATGTATTGAAATTAATATTTTACTCGTGAGCATGAAAAAATTTGTCATTTTAGAAAAATGAAACTATTTTATGGGACAAACAAAAATTAAAAATGTGACTATTCCTGCGGGACGGACGAAGTAATTCATATTGCCAACTACTTACAAATAAATCATAATTTTAACTGATACAAACGAGTAATCAAACGCAATAAAATCTAAAATTTTCGTTTCTTTGTTAAATTAGTATCTAGTAGTTCTTACATTTTGTTAATTTATTTGGTTAGGTGAGGTGAAGAGTCCTAAAATAGAATCATTAGAGCGGTGATTAACTAACAAAAAGTTAAAAAAGAGTTAAGGCATGGAGATAAGCTTTTGAGTGGGGAGTGCACAATTAATATTATTTTCCATTTGGAGATGTCACGTAGTGGGTTTTGTAATAAATTGTGATGTATTGATTTTTATATTATAAAACAAACAAAAGATAAATATAAAGAAATATTTGATACATCACAATCAAGAAGTCTTCAACATAAATGATGATTAAAGAGTTTTGTATAGCAACATTCATCAACTGGGCAAGTAGTAGATGTGACAATGACCCCAGTTATTTATATATGAGAGAAATTATGAAATAGTCTATTTGACTATTGTATCTATCAATTTTACTTATAAATACATATTAAAAATAGCTAAAGTATATTTTCATTAAATTTACTTCCATAAATATCCTTCAATTATTTTTCTTTTATTTATTTCAATTATAATTGTTTTTATTTCTAATTTTTAATCTAATTTCTTCTAATTGTTGATGTAATTCTTTAATTTTAGATTCTAATATTTCTATGTCAGAACTAAGTTGTCTAATTTCCTGTATATTTTCTTTATCAATAAGTGTAAATTTTCTTACTAGGCAACTATAAGCAGTATGAGCTTCAAGATATTCTTTTCGTAATTTTTGTTGCATCAATTCATCAGTATAAGGAAGATATATGCTCCTTTCATCATCTATTTTTATTGATATAAAAGTGGAACTAGGCATTATATTTTATCATTTATTTCTGTAACTACTATTTTTAATTCTTGTATTTGTTTATTTAGTTGTGTCATTTGAATATCTGAATGTAATGCTTGTCTTTTTAGTGGTTCGGGCCATTTATTTTGGCTTATATTGCTTGTACTAGCTCTTGCTTGTTCTATGATACCTTTTGAGATTGGTGTATTATTTTGAATTCTTTGAGATGAACTTCGTTGATTGAATTTTTGTAGGCTATCATTTTTTCTTATTATAGTACTTGTAGTACTTAATAGTTCGTCTGTATATATTCTATCTCTATGTTGAAAAATTATACTTAAATTACTATTAGTTAATGCATAAGATACTTTGTAACTTACAGTAAATGGTATGTCTAAGGATTTCATTAAATCTTTTTTAACAAAATTACATCGGACTCCAATTGCATCACTAAAGGTTTGTGTTTGGAAAGGATATCCATATTGTAATGCAACATTGAATTTAATGATGTCAAAACCTAGATTGCCATCTATTTCTCCTATAATTTTATCTTTTTCATTCAAAATTCTATTGTCAACAATTTGTAATTGTAAGGGTGTGTCTATTGCTGTGAAATAAGTAGATTTTACTATTATTTGTATTATTACAATGTGTATGTATCCTAATTTCTTCTGATCTTTTTAGGTATTTTTTCTATTTTTTCTTTTATTTTTTCTTTATTCATTATGTATGCTTGGAATTCAAAATTTGCTTGATTCATGTATACTAATGATTCTCCACTCATTAATCCATAGTATACTATATTTTCTCGATTTAGTATGTTTGATATTCTTTTATTAAAAGTTGGAATTTCTATACTTTCTTTGGAGTTAAGTGTTAATTCTCCCTTTTTTCGTACTTTATTTATTATTTTCTTATCGAATATTATATCAGACAAGTATTCTCCAATTGATTCTGCTTTTATTATTTCTTTTATATCTTCTTTATATTCTTGATCTTGCCTCGAGTTTTCTCCTTTTTCAAAAATATTCATAGTAATTGTTTAATGTTTTCTTTATATAAATTTATTCGTGGGATTTTAAATTTTTCACCTTGTATTTTTAGTATTAATTCTTTACTTTTTATTTTATAATTAAAGTTTTCTAGAAAATCTATTCCTAATATTATTTCTTTTTGTTCTTGTTTAGTTCTTCCATCAATTGGTATTTCTATTTTTACTGAAAGTGTTTTACTAAAAATAATATTAACAGATGTATATTTAGTGTTTCGTACTGGAGTTCCTTCGAGAGTAATATATGTTACTTCTGGATATAAATCATAAATTTCTGTTGCTAGATCTTCACTTATAAAACTTGTACAAGATCATGTGTCTATTAATGCAACAACTAATTTTTTGTTTATACTTGTTAGTATATGATATTGATTATAATTATTATGATCTAATTTAACTTCTATGTTCTTCATATCATTTATTACTCTGTCGGACCTGCTATATGCTGTCACAGCGATATAGGTTGCCACTTTGACATTTCATGCATGATATGTTGAACTTTGTAAAAGAGTTGTGTGATTCCATACCTGAAATGTTTCTTCTTCAAGATCTCAAGATCAATTCGGCAGGATAGCTTCTTCGCTGTAGCCTTCTTCAGATCCGCCAGAGATCATATGTAGAGAAAGAAACTTATCATATATGAAGGATATGTTACAATAGGAAGTGTGTCCTCTCCTAATGAGAGAGCCACGTTATTTATAGGCGACGAAAGGTCTGCCTTTTACATTATTAGGGTACCATTACACATGGAGGGGTACTACTACACATGGAGGGGTACCACTACACACAGTAGAATCTAATAATTTACATAGTAGTTACAAAAGGAAAGAAACAAAAATACAGAAATAGTGATGTCTTTTCACATCTTTTTCTCTTCTATTATCTCAAATTCTGCATCTCCGTCGGTGCTTGATGTACATATGCTACAGGCATGATCTCCAGGAAATTCTTCTATCAGTCTGATACAAATTTCTTGCTTTATTTCTGGAGTGTATTCGAAATCAATTCCTTGTAAATCTCTTAAGAATTTTTCTATATATTTCTGGCTTTGAATATCTACTTCTTTTTCCCTTGCTTGCATGCTCCATATAATTACTGATTTTGAAATATAATTTATTCGTGCTCGAATCTTGATTCCTCGTAGTAGTATCAGGACATAATTATTTAAAAATTATTGTATGATATCTTCATGCTTTGTATCTCCAATAGTTGGGTAGTTTTGATTGCTTACTCCTATCTGGCATAATTGTATGGCTGGTTGTCTAACTTGTCCTGCTTGCTCTCCTTCATTGAAGAATAGTGGGTATGTTGCAAACATCTTCAAAAATCCTTCTCTTTGTTTTATCACTCCTGAATGATATTGTTGAATAGCTTTATTCATGTAGTTTGGGAAGTATCGAAATATATCCATGCTTCTGAAGTAGATTGTACTTATGAGTCCGCTTTGGAACATCATAAATGTCTTAATAGGATCTGCTTCTGGTAAAACAATTGCCTTGGGCCCTTGAAATATTCCTTCAATAGGGTATATGCTTGAGAGTTTGTTTGCTATTGTGTAATTAACCAAGAAATTATATTCTTGATAAAAAATTGCTTTGGTTAGTTTTGTTAATTCTTCCCGTTCTTGTTCAGTAGGGATATAATTTATTGTTAGTGGTTTTTTATTAGGGATTCGCCCTAAACTTGCCATTCTTGATTAAAGTGGTTGTCCTGGCATTGCTGCTTTTGTTGCATAAGTACTTCGGTACTCTGTTAGTGCATTTTTTGCTTCCTGTAGGCTAGGGTATTTTTTGTAGATGATGCCGCTTTGGTTGTTGATGAAGATTGCTGCTTTGCTCCAGTCATCATATATTCCAGTGTTTAAGCCATTAAAAATAACATAGTATACTTTAGCTCTTTCTTCTTCATCAAATTTTTCTTTAGATCGAGATCCACCAGTTGCCTGTTCTTCTGTCTTTAATTTATCCTTGATTGTTGCTGCTGGAAAACCTTCGGTTGATTTGTCACTGGATAAGTTAAGCATTAAATCTATTGCCTGTGCTTCTTTATCTGCTTGGCTTGCTTCTTTTTGTAATTTTTGAGCTTGCAGACGAAGTTGTTTTGCTTTTTTCTAATAATCTTTCTCTTTCTGTTTTCAGGATGGATCGTACTCCTTCCATTCTCTTGTTAATGTATCTGCTAGATTGTTTTCTTTGCCTGAAATGTATAAAGATAAGAAATCGTATTGTTGAGCTTCAAGGCTCCATCTAAGTAGTCGTCCTTTATTATATGATTCTTTTATTTTGTATTTTGTAAAGTCTTTTGTATAAGAACTGTCCGTTTGATATATAAATTTTTTTGGTTGTAAGTCCAATTTGAATTTTCGTAATGCTTTTATGAATGCAAGTGTTTCTTTTTCATGAACTGTATAATTTTTCTCAGCTGGTTTAAATGTTCCCGATGCCCATTTTGTTAATAATATATTCTTATATTGTTTTAAAATGTTTTTACTTCAGATGATTTATTATTTGTGATAAATATTTTGAAATCATTATAAACACTTGGGATTGCTTGAAGGACTGCTCCCCAAGTATCTTGACTTGCGTCAGTATTTAGAATGAGTAAATCGTTTGGTTTTGGTAGATATAATTTTGGAAAATTTTTACATACTTCTTTTAAAGCTTTTATAGCTTGTGTTGCACTAATTGTCCATTTCCATGGAATCTTTTCTGATATCATTTCTTGTAATAATTCTCGTTCTTTTGAAAGTTGTTTTATAAAACCTTTTTCACCAATGTAGTTTAAACATCCAAGAAATCGTTGTATTTGATTTCTATTTTCTAATATATCTGAAAATTTATTAATTTTTTCTAATAAATGTTTTTGTGGTTCTATGTATCCCCCTTTTAAAATCTTCATTCCTAGGAATTCTACTTCTTCTAATGCTAATTTTGCTTTTTCTTTACTTAGAATTACTCCTTTTTCTTTTAGTTGTAGTAGAATCTTTGCAACTTGATTTAAATGATGTTTTCTTGTTCCTAAAGTAAAAATTATAATATCGTCTATATATGCCAGACTTATAGATTCAAACCCCTTAAGATTATTATCCATAAATCGTTGATAGATACTAGGTGCTTGTTTTAATCCAAATGGCATAACTGTAAATTGACATTGATTTTGTGGTGGACAACTAAATGCTGTTAAAGGTTTAGTATCCTTATGTAATCGTAACTGCCAATATCATGATTTTGCATCAAGGGTTGTGAACCATTCTGCCTTTTTAATTTTATTAAAAATATAATCTTGCCTAGGTAATTTGTATGCATCTCCTCTAGTGGCCTTATTCATTTCTTTATAGTTTATAACCATTCTTCTTTTCCCCCGTTTAATTTCATTATTATTTTCAACATAAAATGCTGGTGCACTATGTGGACTTATGCTTGGTTCTATAATTCCTTTTTCTAATAATTTTTCTGTTTCTTCTTTAAATTCTGCGACATCTCTTTCTGAATATGGAATTCTATTTGGTACATTTACTTCTTTATTAGGATCTATTAATTCTATCCTAACTTCCATTGTATTTGTATTCTTAATAAGGTCTAAAGGATCTTGACTGCTTATTTCATCGAGGATTCTCAAGACTTTTATTTCGATTTCTTCGTGAATGTACAAAATTAATTGATTTTTAAGTTCATGGATAATTTTTCCTTGTAAAAAGGAAAGTGTAGTATATATCTTTGTTGTAACTAGATGTCTACGTTGATTTT
>JAPKLW010005928.1:17500-19037 GCA_026898455.1 Plectranthus barbatus | reverse complement strand
GACCTTCTGCGGCAAATGCTTGTCAAAAAGCATTTGTAACTAATCGTATAGGGGATTTTGGTTTATTATTAGGAATTTTAGGGTTTTATTGGATAACAGGTAGTTTTGAATTTCAGGATTTATTCGAAATACTCAATAACTTGATTTATAATAATGAAGTCAACTTTTCCTTTGTTACTTTGTGTGCTGCTTTATTATTTACCGGTGCGGTTGCTAAATCTGCACAATTTCCCCTTCATGTGTGGTTACCCGATGCTATGGAGGGACCCACTCCTATTTCGGCTCTTATACACGCTGCTACTATGGTAGCAGCAGGGATTTTTCTTGTAGCTCGCCTTCTCCCTCTTTTCATGCTTATACCCTATATAATGAATTTAATCTCGTTGATAGGCATAATCACACTATTATTAGGAGCTACTTTAGCTCTTGCTCAAAAAGACATTAAAAGGGGTTTAGCCTATTCGACAATGTCTCAATTGGGTTATATGATGTTAGCTCTAGGAATGGGATCTTATCGAAGTGCTTTATTTCATTTGATTACTCATGCTTATTCCAAAGCATTATTATTTTTAGGGTCTGGATCCGTTATTCATTCAATGGAAACCGTTGTTGGCTATTCTCCGAATAAGAGTCAGAATATGGTTTTTATGGGTGGTTTAACAAAACATGTACCGATTACTAAAACCTCTTTTTTATTAGGTACACTTTCTCTTTGTGGTATTCCACCTCTTGCTTGTTTTTGGTCAAAAGATGAAATTCTTAATGATAGTTGGTTGTATTCGCCAATTTTCGCAATAATCGCTTGGGCTACCGCAGGATTAACCGCATTTTATATGTTTCGCATCTATTTACTTACTTTTGAAGGTCATTTAAATGTTCATTTTCAAAATTATAGTGGCAATCAAAATGCTTCTTTCTATTCCATATCTCTATGGGGTAAGGGGTCGTCAAAAGGAATTAACAAGAATTTTAGTTTATTAAGAATGAATAATAATAAAAGTTATTCTTTTTTTTCAAAAAAGACATATCAAAGTCATGAGAATGTAAGAAAAAAAGAGGGGGAACAGCCTTTTATTAATATTCTTCGTTTTGATAATCAAAAGGTCCTTTTCTATCCTTATGAATCGGACAATACAATGTTATTTCCCTTACTTCTATTAGTCCTATTTACTTTGTTTGTCGGATCTATAGGAATTCCTTTTAGGACAGATTTTGATATATTAACCAAATGGTTAGCACCATCTATTCATTTTGTACATCAAAAATCAAACGATTCAACAGATTGGTATGAATTTTTGAAAAATGCAATTTTGTCAATCAGTATAGCTTATTTCGGAATATTTATCGCGTCCTTTTTATATAAACCCATTTATTCCTCTTTTAAAAATTTCGAATTAATAAATTCATTTGTTAAGCTAGGTCCGAAAAGAAAACATTGGGATAAAATTATAAATGCTCTATATAATTGGTCATATAATCGTGCTTATATAGATACTTTTTATACAACATCTTTTACTGGGGGAATAAGAAAATTGGC
>JAPKLW010005927.1:0-19040 GCA_026898455.1 Plectranthus barbatus | reverse complement strand
ATCCTAAGCAATTCTCGCCCAAAATATGTGAAAAACTCCCAGGATTTCGCCAAAATATTTTGCCCCGGTCGAGATGAACATTGCCCCGGCCGAGATGGATCTGCCCCGGTCGAGATGTCCTTCAACTCGGTCGAAACAGAGACCATTTTCGCCACTTTTGACCCTTCTGTGCAGTCTCACAGTTTTGGCCATAACTTTCACTCCCAAACTCCGATTGACCCGATTCCAGTTGCATTGGAAAGCTAACTCAAAGATATTTCAAATGATATGCTCCATTAGCTCAGATTCCATCGGTGGAAGAAGTCGTGACTGTTTATTTGAACATCTACTGCTTTCGATACGGGTTTCCATTGGATTTGACCTAAAACCTGCAAAATCTTACCATGACAAGCATAATACCCTACAAAACTATACTCATGCTCAGTTTATTCAAGAAACCAAGCTAAAATGCATAAAAGAAAAGAAAAACAATGCGATAAGAGAGTAGAAAAATGAGCTTATCAAAGCCACACAACGAGATCTGCAGGGCCATTATACTTTTCTTCAATGATTACTGCCCTGTGCGAGCAGAAAGGAGTCCCTATTGAAGCCAATGACGAACGTGATTGGACTCACGGGTCGATCAACATCCAAGGGATGCTGCGAAGGTTCAAACGAACACCGGGATTTGGTAGTTCACCTCCAGACCATGCTGGAATATCATCTCAGCATGCAGCTTCTTCATCCAACCCCAACCAACCTTCAAACGAGCAGTTGCTGGAAAAGCTGGAAATCATGGAAGAAGGTATCAACATTTTCCGACACACCAGGTCAGGACAATCAAGCAAACTATCAACCGGCATCAAAGGTTCCGTGATGAGAGGATGACTAATCTGTGTAACTACATGGCTGAGCGTGATGCCATCCTCCAGAGGTACTGCGATCGCCTTCCTGACTTCCCTCCTATCTTGCGTACATCTTGGGATATCTCAAACCCTGAAACTCTTTCTCTTTTGAACTTGGAATTTTACTTTCTGCTGAATATTTTTTATTCGTGTTTTGGTAAACTTGTTATCTTGCATGGATGATATTTACTTTTCGATTCTATTGGAATGTTTAAATTTGCTGGTTTGGTTTTGTGTGTGTGTACGTTTTGTCGGTTTGAGAATTACTCGTGTTATCGTGCCTAAATCTCATGCTCGATGATGAGAATGTCCCTCGCAATTTTTAGCCTGTGGCCATGCTCATTTGTAACACGACATTAATCTCAACATTTTTTGACTGTTTTAGTTTGATTTATTCCAAAATGCTCATTATGCCTTCATGTTGTGGCATGTGCTCAGCATGTTGTGTATTGAAAAAATAAATAAATAAAAACTCCTTTTCATACGAATAAACTCATGACTAAGTTTTTCAAGTTGATTACACTCTCTTATGCTTTGCTGAGGATTGTAAGAACTTACCTTCACATTGGATTGGTGTTTTCCTTGAGGCGAAATTTTTTGCTCTCATTTCTTTTGGGTATGACGAAGGCCATCTTTCTTATTTTCTTGCCTAGGTCTTTTGTGACCTCAATTAAATTACGACATCCCTTGTTCCCATTTTGCGCCTTTTTGCCGGTTCTTTTGTTTCCCATCAATATGTGCAATCCTATTATCCTTTTGTCTAATTACTTTTGCACCCTATTGAGCATTCTTAGGTCTTTTATTTTCCAACATTGGGGACAATGTTGAGTTCTAAGTTTGGGGGTGTGAGGGTGCTTGTAAAAAGGGTGCTTGTTAAAAAAAATAATAAAAAAAATAAAAAAAATGATGCACATAAATGCATAGTTGGTGCCGAAAAAAAAAAACAAAAGAAAAAGAGAGGGAAGAACTTGTTGAGGTTGCTTATTCGAATAAGAGGTGTAGTACTTGCTGAATAAATGCAACAGCATATAATTAGCATGAGCCCTAAGCTCGTTATTCTTATTCCCGAAGAAAAAAAAGAGAAAAAAAAAGAGAGAAGAAGAAAGAAGGAACTAAAGGGATTGTTAGGGAATCGTGAGGCATCACCCTGGGTGGAGAGTATAGAGGATAGGTAGGTATAGAAGGCCAGGGAATGCTCAAGAATTAGTCACTTCAATCCAAAATTATCCAACCTTAATCCTAGCCTAACATTACAAGCTGAAAAGTCCTTCTGATCCTTTGGTTTTGAGAACACCATTAGTGGAGAGGTTTGCATGTAATCCATTGTGGAGAAAAGAAAAGTAGGTTCGATGAGCATGATGGCTTACGCATTGAATTGTGTGTGATACTTGTTTAGCTTAAGTCATGTTTACTCTTGAAATAGACTTACATGGAATTGGAATATATGAGCTGGAGGAATTTTCTTGCTAAACCATTTCCAAATGTGAAGTGATGAAGTGTTGTTGAACTTATGGTGTGTGACCATAGCTAATTTCTTCTATTTAGTTGAGAGCAAAAATGAGTTTGTGCCGAAAGCATTGAGTTGTTCTTCATTTTTATTTCTTTGATTTTGTGTTATTTTGTTTACTCGAGGACGAGTAAAGGTTCAAGTTTGGGGGTGTGATAACTCTCTTATGAAAGTTATATCTATGCCTTTAAATTAATAAATTAGAGTCTTTTTAGTCTTGTCTAAGTCCACTTTAGGTATGAATAAGCGTATTTATGCATAGTCAGTGTCTAGCAATACATTAATGCAAAATTAATCCTTTTGTGTCTAGTCTAGTGAAAATAATGCAGGAAAATATAAAGTGTGGATTCTAAGGGAAGTGGACATGCTGAGTGAAGATGCTAAAGGCATGTTGTAGCATGGTGGTCAGTCCAGAGAGAGAAAGTCGGGGAGAGAGAAAGAGTCCCAAATTGGACCATCTGCTGAGTGCTGACAAGGACGTGCTGATGCTAGGCTGAGCTGGAAAGTGAAAGCACCTGGGTTTGTTACCACCTAGGCAGGGAGAATTAAGGCAATACAGCATTAATTGAGGAAACCTAAAAAGATCTCCTTCTAGAATTCTGAAGCTACATATAAAAGGGGAAACCAGCTCATTTCGATGGGGCACATAATTTTAGAAAGTAATATACAAGTCTTGCAGAAGAAGGAAGATCAAGCACCAAGGAGTGAGTTGAGGAGTGGCCGAAGGAGGAATCCTGAGGGCACTACTGTGGGATTGAAGGAATTCATCCCCTAGCTATCTCTGTTTTACATTTCCTAGCTATTTTTCATTCTGTTTTTGTGTTTATTTGTGAAGGAACTTTAGATATGAACCATTTTGTATTAGCCATGGGCTAATCCGCTTAAACTTGGGCTGTTGACCTCTTGCTTGAATTAATGCAGTGTTTTATTGATCCTTGTTAATCTATCAGATCTGGGTGTTTATCAAACTTATCTTACTCTGCCTGGCCAACTTAGTTAAGATACATTTCTTTTCATGTTTGGAAAAGCATGTTTAGGAGAGAGCCCTGATTTGAACTAATTCTAGCTATTGGAAAATATGTGGAATTAGTGTGCTTAGTGAACTTGTCTTACCCTGAGTTGGATGTGATTCTGTTTAGCATAGGAATATGTGGATAGAAGGTTATCTTAGCAACATCTACGGCTTGGAAAAGCTGTTAGATTACATCTGTGGTTCAGCACTAGAGCATGCTAGGATCCATGCTACAGCATCCTTTTCAGCAAGAAGAGTCAGCAACCTAAGTTGTCTTTCTAATTGAGAACCTATTACCTTGTTTGTCTGACTGTGTTAATCCCATTGTTATTGTTTAGTTTATCTCCAGTTACCATTCCTGCAGTATGAATATCTCAAACACGCACTGTTTAAACCCTATTGCATGTTAATATGTGCACGATTCTAGATATAAGGCATTCCCTGTGGGATTCGACTCTAGATTACTCCTAGATACTGCTTGACAGTGTACACTTGCACTTTGTTGCACATTTGCACGTATCACCTGTAGAAGGAATAGAAGGAGAAGAACACAGGAAAGACTGCAAGCAATCAAGATGGCTGAACAAGTTCCACCACCAGTCAACCTGACACAGGAAGAGGCTGCACTTCTGGTACAAGAAGTTCAAAGCATGATGGAGAGGATGACACAAATGGAAGCTGAACTAGCTGCTCAGAATGCCCAACAGTTGCAGTTACAAAACCAAGATGACTAAGGAAGGGGGGAACCAACCAAGGAGAACAATCCAGCAAAGATTCCAGCCCTACCATGAAGAAGGCGGCTTCAGAGTTGGCATCAATGCCAACAATTTCGAGCTGAAGATGTGCCTGGTCGAAATGGTCCAGCAGAACTAGTTTAGGGGGAGAGCCACGGAGGATCCCTATGTGCACCTGATTCAGTTCATCGACATCTGCGGCACCGTGAAGCAGAATGGATTGAGCAAGGATGCAATCAAAATGAGGCCCTTCTCATTCTCACTGAAGGATAGTGCTCGGGCCTGGTTTGCTGGATTGGATCGCACCCAGATAGGTACATGGGAGGAGTTGAGATCACAATTCCTACTCAATTTCTTTCCACCCAGTGTTACCATGAAGAGGAAGGCGGAGATCACCCACTTCACTCAAAGGGCTGATGAGACGCTATGCGAGGCTTGGGAGAGGTACAAGGAGCTACTCAGAGCCTACCTCGGACATGGCATTGATCTAGAGGAGCAGGTATGCCACTTCTACGAGGGGCTGACACCGTGAATAAAAGAGCATGTGGATGCTCCAGTTGAAGGATATATCTCATTGAAGATAGCGGAGGAAGCCATGACACTCCTCAAGAGTATGGCGATGAACAGCTACCAGGGGCGCACCCAGAGGTAGTTGCCAGTCAAGTCCGCGTTAGTGGGCGATTTGATCTCCTTGCAGAGGTGAAACAGCTCCGGGAGGATTTCACACGACTAGAGACTGGCCGAACCATTGCAGTTGTCGAGCCAATCCACACCCAAGCCCTAGTGCCCGTAGATGCAGACTATGTGAGCCGAGAAAGCTGCTCAAACCCAGAAATGGCACTGGTCCCCTGCGACGTCAACTACGCACAAGATGGTTACCAAAACAACTACCAATGAGGGAATCAAAGGAACAAGTACTACAGTTTGAATGCACAGTGCAATCAACCAGGATTCTTCTACGCCAATCCAAATGGTGCCGAGCTGCCCCCGCCAGGTTTTGCAGTCCAGCAAGGAGCGATAGTAGAGCATAAGAAGCCAAACTTCGAAGACATTCTTGCAAAATTCATGCAAGGTTCGGATACACGAGTTGGGAAGATTGAGTAAGAGGTGATGTTCACAACATAGCCAAACACATGAAGATGTTCGACACCCAGTTGGGCCAGATTGCCACTACACTGAGAACACAGCACAAGCCAGGCCAGCTGCCGAGCATGACAGAGGTCAATCCAAAGAAAAAATAGGTGAATACAGTTACTCTGAGGTTATGCATGAGCTACGAGGGTCTTGAAAGGACAAAAGATGAAGAAAATAAAGAAAGGGTCAAAAATCACAAGCTGGGTAGCTTTGTATCCACCAATGCGGAGCCTGTGTTGGTCGATATGCATGATTTTGAGCCAAAGAGAGATGCAGCAATCGACAAACCCATGTCGACCGATGTGCCATGTGTCAATCGTGAAGGGATTTTCGTTGTCATGAATTGAATCAAAAAATCCAAATAAGCCGGACCGTTTATGGATGTTGTAGAAAATTACCAATCGATAAAAACCTTATGCATGCTCCTATGAATTTAATGTGATGGTTTTTAGGAATACCTTTAGACCTGTAGGGTCTGAGTCTTCTACCGTGTTGAATCCAGATCCGATTCTACCACGAGAACAATGTGAATTTGCGAAAAAGGAATTAAATGTTTTGCAATATAATCCAAAATTCAAATTAAAAGGAATAGAGAAATCATGTTCTCCAGATCTGTATCCCTTTGCTTTTCCAATCCTGCTACTGGTGAGGATTCCACAGGATTGCGCTGCACAAGACGGAGTCGAATTTTTCCTTCTCCCACTGCAGTAGGCGCCGCCCCCTTCTCCCTCTCTCTAGGGTTTCAGTTGTTGTGGCTTATAAAATCTGAGGAGAGAATGGGCTATTCATAATACTAGGGTTGAAACCCTAATGGGCTCCTCTTAAGCAATTTATTGGGCCAAACCTGGGACCTGATGCAAATAATAAAGTGGGCCTATGAATTAGTTAATTCCCATGTCCACAACCCAGGCGTAATTAATTAATTAATATTAATTCATTTCACCAGAGAATTAATACTGACCTACCCCATTATTACCACGTTATGAGAACGGGTTACATCGACTCGGTGAATCCCTATATTTAAGGTTACTGGACATTCATTAATTAATTAGAGCTTCTAACAAGCTTCACATAATTAATTAATATCTTATTATCCTGAGTCGTACCACTCAAACATTATCATCTGTGCTTGAACTTAATCAGCCTGCAGGACTTCAGCACGACGATCCTTATTGAGCTCCTCAGGGAATGTCCCCATCCTAATACTCGGATATAGTAATCTAACTCCAGTCATCAGAACGTTCTACACAATTTGCTATCACCCAAGATGCGGATATACGAGCACGTTAAACAAGCTCTCCACCATGGCAAGTCAAAGTGACATACAACCTGTGTATACTTCTGAACCTTCGTTAAGATTCAGACTCAACCAAGTAATGAGATCTTGTTTCTTCTCAAGTCAAATAGAAGAACACATCTCACTGTGGTCCAATCAGTACGCAACCGCACGTACCAGCATATCAAGTGATCAAGAAAAATCACTTCTTTCTGACTATGCTACAGCCTACACCGACAGACTAATCCTCAATATTATCTTGGCTGTGATAACAATATTTATATCTCACTAGGTCAAACGATCCATACAGTCTTATGCGATCTCCTACACGCCGTATGATCTCCCTATCGATGAGATAAGAAGATTCCATTGTTCTCGCAAGTATGTTTATTTAACAGATATGAGATAAGTCAATTGTATACACATTGTAATAAATGCTTTCAGTATACAAAACCCAATAATCTCCCACTTATACTCAAAACATTACATCCGCCATCTAGAGTATACAGTGTGTCTATCTAGCCTAGCTATTACATCAACCACTATCAGTGGTAGGCATCCACCTCAGTCCCAGCATACGAATATGTCATTTATAAGCTTTCTGTGGTAAGCACTTTGTGAATGGATCAGCTAGGTTGTCTCTCATGTCAATCTTCTCAATCTGCACATCGCCCCTCGATATGATTTCTCGTATGATATGGTAATTTCTCTCTATGTGTTTACTTGCCTTGTGAGTCCGTGGTTCTTTTGAGTTTGCTACTGCACCAGCATTATCACAAAAAACTAAAATAGTCTTTCACAAACTTGGAATCACGTCCAACTCTAACAGGTAGTTCCATAGCCATACCGCTTCTTTCGAAGCTTCGGAAGCAGCGACATATTCTGCCTCCATGGTGGAATCCACAACGCATTTCTGCTTTGCGCTCCTCCATGATACAGCTCCACCGCCCAAGGTGAACACATAGCCTGAGGTCGATTTCTTCTCATCCTAGTCCCCTTGGAAATCCGAATCTGTGTAACCCACAGGACACAAATCCTCACTTTGATAAACTAGACAATAATTTCAAGTTCTCTTCAAATACTTGAGGATGTGCTTTACCGCAGTCCAGTGCGCCTGTCCCGGGTTAGACTGATACCTTGCTACCATGCCTACGGCATAACAAATATCAGGCCTCGTACACAACATTGCATACATGAGACTGCCCACTGCAGATACATATGGTACCAGACTCATCTCAACTTTCTCCTTTTGTGTCACGAGACACTGTCCTTTAGAAAGATGTACGCCATGTCTGAAAGGTAGCAATCCTATCTTGGCGAGTTGCATGCTGAATCGAGCTATCATAGAGTCCACATAGGATGCCTGGGATAAGCTTAACATCCTTTTCTTACGATCCCGTAAGACTTTGTTCCCAAGGATGTACCCAGCTTCTCCCAAATCCTTCATTTGGAACTGTTGGGCCAACCAACTCTTAATGTCCGATAATATCCCCACATTATTTCCAAATAGAAGAATATCATCTACATATAACGCAAGGAACACCACGCTCCCACTGACGCAAAGTCGGTATACGCAACTCTCGTTTTCCAACTGTGAAAATCCATAGGATTTGATCACATTGTTGAAACGTAAGTTCCACGACCGTGAAGCTTGCTTAACTCCGTACAAGGACTTCTTGAGCTTTCAGACAAGATGCTCTTCGCCTTTGTGCACATAACCCTCAGGTTGCTGCATATAGATGTCCCGACCTTCCAGGTAATCGTTTAGAAAAGCAGTTTTGACATCCATTTGCCAGATCTCGAGGTCCATATGCACCGCTATGGCAAGAAGTATCCGGATGGATTTGAGCATGGCTACCGGTGAAAAGGTTTCATCATAGTCTATGCTCTCTTTCTGACTATAACCCATTGCCACCAGCCTGGCTTTGAAAGCCGTGACTTCTCCATCTGCTCCTTTTTTTCTCTTGTATACCCACTTGCACCCTATGGCTCGAGACCATCAGGTAGCACAGATTTTTGGTATACATCCATAGCCGTTATGGATTCTATTTCTGAATCCATGGCGATGTGCTATTTTTCTGCATCTTTGTCACTTACTACCTCGGTAAATATCAGTGGATCAGAGTCATCATGTCTGTCTTTGGGTGCAAGTCCGAAGACTCACCCATGAACATATACCTATCAGGTTGGAATATGACTTTCCCACTGTGACAAGGCGTTGCGTCAGCAGTCGGTGCAGTAACTTGTGGTTCCGCACCTTGCACTGGCGAACGTGTTGGTGGTACCGTACTCTCAGAAGGTACAACCATGTTTGCACGTTGCCTTTCCCTAGGAAGTGCATCACTATCTTCAATTTCTTGAAGAATCACAATACTCCTTGACTTGAGGTTCCTCACATACTCGTCCTCCAAGAATCTAGCGTTGGTGCTAACGACAATTCTCTGACTCTCAGGAGAGTAAAAGTAACCACCTTTCATTTATCGAGGATACCCTATAAACAGCATCACTTTTGACCTACTTTCTAACTTATTAGGTTCCTTGCTCAGCACGTGTGCTGGACAACCCTAAACTCTGAACTTGCTTAAACTAGGTTTGCGTCCAAGAAAGAGTTCACTGGGTGTTTTAGGAACTGATTTAGAAGGTACCAGGATCAAAATATACGCCGTTGTTTCCAATGTGTATCCCCAAAATGAAATGGGTAGACTTGCATAACTCATCATCGATCTAACCATTTCCAAAAGAGTCTTATTTCTTCTTTCGGCCACACCATTCTGCTGAGGAGTACCCGGTGCGGTCCACTGGGATGTAATCCCATTATCTGCCAAGTATTGCAGTAACTCGTTTCCAAGGTATTCGCCACCACGATCTGATCGTAATGACTTGATAGTTTTCCCGACCTTCTTTTCTACCTCCGCCTTGAACTCTTTGAATTTCTCAAAGCATTCAGACTTGTAGCGAAGCAGGTAAACATATTCATATCTAGAGTAGTCGTCAATGAAAGTGACGAAGTACTCATAACCTCCACGAGCCTGCGTGGACAAGTCCACACAAGTCAGAATGGATCAATTTCAACACATCCTCTGCTCGAGCTTGACTAGCCTTAAAAGGCCTAGATGACATCTTTCCCTCGATACAGGATTCGCAGACTTGATAAGGTACAGGCCGGACTAAGTCCAAAGTACCGTCATCTACAAGTCGCTGAATCCGCTTCAAGTTGATATGTCCAAGTCTCAAGCGCCAGAGATATGTAAGATCCGTATCAGAAGAAGAAAACTTTCTCTTTCTAGGATTATCCATATTAGGTGAATTGCATGCAATATTCACGGAAGATTTATGATGACAGTTAATGACATAGAGAGAGTTAATCAGTGTTCCACAACAGATAACAACGTTATTACTAATGATAGAAACACAACTTTCAAAAATAACTCAATATCCATCACCATAATTTTTCGAAACTGAAATAAGATTCTGCCAAAAATCCAACACATATAAAACATCTCTCAAAGTCAAAACAGAATCATCAAAATACAAGGGCAAATCTCCAATGGCTGCTGCACTGACTCGCGCTGCATTCCCCATTGAGATGGTAACCTCGTCATCCTTCAGCACCTTCCTCGGTGTGAATCCCTGCATAGTGTAACAAACATGGTCAGTAGCTCCAGTATCCACTACCCACGAATGGGTAGAAACAGATGCTAAACATGTTTCCGTTACATATGCAGATGAGTACCTTGTCCTTTAGCATTCGGACAAAACACCTTTCCGCAACCAGCGCATTTATTCTTTTCTGGAGTGACTTTCAACTTCTTCTTCCTTGCTGACTTGCTTTCACCAGGCGCTTTTCTGAGCTCGCTCTCAGCACCATCATCTCCTACCTTATGAGTAGTCAAGTGGGCACTGGAAGCAGTCACAACAGCTTTTCTAGTAAACATGGCAGATTGCTCCGCTATAAGGTCCTCGAGCAGCTTATACAAAGTAGACTCTCTCTTTCTAGCAGCAATCTTCCTAAAGTCATTGAAGGACTTGGGAAGAGAATTCAGGATAACATCAATTTCACCCTTGGCACTGATATTACCTCCCCGCACCGTAAACTGTCTCATGATGTCAATCATGGACATAACGTGCGATGCCACCGAACTCCCCTCAGCTATTTTCTTGCATACAAGATCATATACAAGTCTATAGCTGATAGTTCGATCCACCTCCCCGTAAGCTGTCGAGAGATCCTTCCAGATTTCTCCAGCACTATTGAAGTTTTCATACTTGTACTTTAAGTCTCCAGATAAGCTAGCCATAATAAACCCATAGGCAAAATCATCGGCTTGCTCCCATCTATCATAAAACTCAAGTTCAAGTTCAGAAACTTCATCATAGCCAGGGACAAGTGGATCCATGAAAAGAACATACGCTTTATTTTTTAGGTAGGGAATCTGTTTGATGCAGAAACTCCATTCAGGGAAATTAGGACCAGTTAAAGGATTGAGAGCGAGAATATGATCAACAGTAGACATAGACATATCTGAAACAAATAAAGGATCAAATAAGAACATACATGCAGAACATTCGAAATAAAAATGCATTGTAACCTTTTAATAAACCAATAAATTGTTTCTACTAATAGCCCAAGGAATCCCACCGCAAGCTACACTCGTAGACGTTTATGATATGACCCTCAACTAGACTACCAGGCCTACCTCAACGAGTTCAGCCCAATCCTTTAATTTCATACCATGTCAGGAATCCTTAGACATATGAAATTAATAATTAGTGAGAGACTTAGACCAAGCCATCTACCAAGGACAGGGAAGCAGCAACTGCATTATATTCTCGGATGCTTCTAAGCAACTAACCACAAATTCTAACTCTAGCTACAAGAGATCGATTTGACATGCATACTAGACCCATACCGCATGACTCTCATAACCTTTGTTATCTCTAATTTAAATCAATCCTAGAATACCTGTGAGAGACACAAGTACGCAAGCTACACTCGTAGACTTTTACACACAAGCGCTCCCTCTATTCACATGATTTAAATTATTTATTTAGAAATCCCAACTACTGCAACCCATGAATCTCCTGGAATTAGCAAGCTACACTCGTAGCCGTAAACTAAGACGAGAGGACCACTTACAGTCTAAGACCGCTTTGTGGATGTCTATTGATTTTAATTAAAAAATCTTGCTTAGTATTTTTAATTCAAAAGGTTTCAATTGCGCACATAAAATTTTCATGCCATTATATTTTACCAGATTTTTGCATGCAATTAACATGTTCCAAAAATCCAAAATATAATTCACCGCATGAAAATAAACACATAAGCATGCTTGAAAAGCAGTAAATAATAAAGCAGTAAATTATGCTTTCCTATTATCTACAACATGCTTATTGCACAATTAATAAATCACACATCATACGAGAACAGATAAAAACAAACAAATATGTCCTCGTGGCCCCAAAAACAAAATAAAAGACCTATTTTATTACAAAATAGAATTAATTATGAGTCTTCAAGTCTTCTGGGCCTTCAAGTCTCAAAACTGTACTTCACTGGGCTTTAGGGTTTGTGATTTGCAAACCGGGCCCAATACTCGAATTGCAAACCCTAGGGTTTGCAACACAGCGTCACCAGTCGCCAACCATGAACCGCCGCTGCCTCCCGTCAATCGCCAACCACCGCCAGCCGTCGCCATCACTGGCGTCAACAGCCACAGGCCGCATCGAGCAATACACGGCACGTCGGTCAACACGAGATGCTTGGCCCTGCGTGCAATGCATGCGCAGCATGCTTGCCGCAGGCTGCCACCCGACATCGCCGTCCGCCATACAGATCTGCATTCGCCCGCACTGCCTTCACTTTCGAGCCTGCTGCGACACGAGCCCCTGGGCTCCGACGAGCGCGCGCTGCTGGCAAGCTGCAATGGGCTGCGCGGTGCAAACCCTAATTAGGGTTTGCGCTGCCAGCCACCATCGCCACCTCCTCCGCACACGCCGCCCGTCACCGCCACTGCTGTTCGCTGTGCGCACGGCCCTGCGAGCTTGCCCATCACCAGCACAGCTCCCGCGGCCTCTCCTACTGCTGCTGGCCGCCAACGCCACTGCTGCGCGCCACCTATGTGTGCGCGGTCCATGTAAGTTCGCCCGCTGCGTCTGGTCTCCGCAGCCGCCTGCCGCAGCTATCCTCAGTTCGAGCCACCGCCACGGCCTCTTGCCATGATTGCTCCACCGTCGCACGCATTTATCGCCGGCGTGCGCCTCCTACTCACGTCCCCGGTCTCATTCTTCTTGCTCTTCATTCCCGCGAACAATTACAGATTGGAAAACAAAATACAATAACAGATCTAGTCTATTACATTGAATCCTATCCAATCTAATCACGGATTTTCTCGTGATTTTATAAAACAATTTAATCCAAACACGGATAAACCACCGCGGATTAAATTAACGGGTTGCCACGAGAAACAGAAAAACCAAAAACATCCATAAAATTAAATAAATTTATTCATGCATAAATAAAAAAATTGTCTATCCAACAGAGCCATGAAACTGAACCTGGCTCTGATTCCAATTGAAGGGATTTTTGTTGTCGTGAATTGAATCATAAAATCCAAATAAGCCAGACCGTTCATGGATGTTGTAGACTATTACCAATCGATAAAAACCCTATGCTTGCTCCTATAAATTTAATGCAATGGTTTTTAGGAATACCTTTAGACCTGTAGGGTCTGAATCTTCTACCGCGTTGAATCTAGATCCGATTCTACCACGCGAACAATTTGAATCTGCGGAAAAGGAATTAAATGTTTTGCAATTTAATCCAAAATTTAAATTGAAAGGAATAGAGAAATATTGTTCTCCAGATCAGGTCTTCAGATCTTTATCCCTTTGCTTTTCCAATCCTGCTACTGGTGAAGATTCCACAGGATTGCGCTGCACGAGATGGAGTTGAATTTTTCCTTCTCCCACTGCAGTAGGCGCCATCCCCTTCTCCCTCTCTTTAGGGTCTCAGTTGTTGTGACTAATAAAATCTGAGGAGAGAATGGGCTATTTATAATACTAGGGTTGAAACCCTAATGGGCTCCTCTTAAGTAATTTATTGGGCCAGACCTGGGACCTGATGCAAATAATAAAGTGGGTCTATGAATTAATTAATTCTCATGTCCACAACCCTAGACATAATTAATTAATTAATATTAATTCATTCCACCAGAGAATTAATACTGACCTAACCCTTTATTACCACGTTATGAGAACGGGTTGCATCGACTCGGTGAATCCCCATATTTAAGGTTACTGGACATTCATTAATTAATTAGAGCTTCTATCAAGCTTCACATAATTAATTAAAATCTTATTATCCTGAGTCGTACCACTCAAACATTATCATCTGTGCTTGAACTTAATCAGTCTGCAGGACTTCAGCACGACGATCCTTATTGAGCTCCTCAGGGAATGTCCCCATCCTAATACTTGGACACGGTAATCTAACTACAGTCATCAGAACGTTCTACACAAACTGCTATCACCCAAGATGCGGATATACGAGCACGTTAAAAAGGCTCTCCACCATGGCAAGTCAAAGTGACATACAGCCTGTGTATACTTCTGAACCTTCTTTAGGATTCAGACTCAACCAAGTAACGAGATCTTGTTTCTTCTCAAGTCAGATAGAAGACAAATCAAGTGATCAAGACAAATCACTTCTTTCCGACTATGCTGCAGCCTACACTGATAGACTTACCCTCAACGGTGTCTCGGATGTGATAACAATATTTATATCTCGCTAGGTCAAACGATCCATACGGTCTTCTGCGATCTCCTACAAGCCGTATGATCACCCTATAGACGAGATAAGAGGATTCCATTGTTCTCGCAAGTATGTTTGTTTAACAGATATGAGATAAGTCAATTGTATACACATTGTAATAAATGTTTTCAGTATACAAAACCCAGTAGGTCGACACGAGCAGCAGCCAGGCGAGTCGACCAATGTGCACACACATCGGTTGAAATAGAGGCCCCCTCCAGTTGATGAGTCTTATTCCAAGGCCAAGCCAACCCCTCTGATGCCCTTTTCTCAGCAATATTTGAAGAAGAAGGAGGACGAGAAGCACGCAAGGTTCATGGACACCTTGAAAAAGGTTAACATTAACCTTCCATTGATCGAAGCCTTGCGTGAGATTCCGGGGTACATGAAATTCCTCCGTAAGCTGATGAGCGAGAAGAAACTATTCATCGTGAATAAAACTATTTCACTACATGAGGAATACAGCCTGCTCCTTCAAAAGAACCTGCCCATCAAGAGAAGTGATCCTGGATACTTCTCTATACCTGTGGAAATCGGAGGCATGGAGTTCAAGAAGGTCCTATGCGACACTAGTGCAGCAAAAACCTGATGCCCTACTCAATCTACAAGAAGCTCAATATAGGAGAAATGAGGTCCACTACGATCACGTTATAGATGGCGGATCAAACCATTTTGCAACCCAAAGGTATTGTCGAAATGTTCTTATTCTTGTTGGACACTTGATTTTTCCTGCATATTTTGTGGTCCATGACATGAAAGAGGATAAAAAGATGCTAATGATCCTTGGGCGCGAGTTTTTTAATATTGTTGGAGCCTTGACCAATGTAAAGAATGGAGAGATTATACTCCGAGCAAATGAGGAAAAGATCACCTTTGTGATAGACTAAAGCCGAAAGGATAAGGAGTGTAATCGGATTGATTTGGAGGAAGAAGAGGAAAAAGATGATGAGGATGAGGCCGAAGCAATAGAGTGGGAACGAGGAAATGAAGGTGCAAAATTGTCAACTAAGCCTTCCCGATCTGAGTTCACCACTATCATTCGCGATGGTTTAATCTACAGCGTTGATGCTATTGGTCGCCAGGTTTGGACCCGCCCTCCTTAATGATCTCATGAGGTATCGTCGAGCTACGATGTAAACTACAGCACTTGTTGGGAGGTAACCCAATCTTTACTTATTTTATTTTCAATTTGCTACTTTATTTTTTTGATTTTGTTTTTTGTTTAACTTTGTTTTGCAGTTGAAAAAAAGCGAGTTTTCTGTATCAATAGACACCCATGTGTGTCAATCGACACAGCAGGTTGACACGAGTCAGAAGGATCGCTGCAGTTGGTGGGGATCGACACAGGATGAGACGAAGAGATAAAAAGTCAACATGTGATGTTAACCGCAAGGAAAGTGTTTCATACCTAGTCTGATTTTCAAACTTTTTCCACTCTTTGAGTGAAATAAGTTTGGGGGGATATGGACAAGGGTTTGAAACCTTTCTCTCTTTTATTTGTTTTTAGTATTTAATTTTTGCATGATGATTTAAATTTCCGCCTGGGTAGAATATTTTAAAATTTTCAATTTTCAAACCCTTTTAGTTTAATTTTGAGCATTGTCTCCTGCTAAATAAAATAATGTGATTGATGATTAATCATTTGATGGTTTGAGTCGATTGTGATTATGATTGAAGTAGCCTATGATTGTAGAATACCACATGAAGGGTTTGATTTTTAAAACTTGCACTTGCATGGTAGATTAAGTTTGGATTTGATGTTTACGATGGAAGAACAAAAAACTGCACTCAAGTGAGATTTTGAGCCTTTATTTCTTTTAATGTGAGATTTGCATGTATGTAATCTCTAGAACTTGCATTGTTTCTTTTTTCGAGACTACATAGTGTGCACAAGTCTAGAAAATGATTTTAGGCCATCTTTGTTAGCCAATTTATCCCAAACACTGTCCCTTACGATATTTTACCCCTAGTAAGATCCTTTGAGCCTTATTTCACTTTTTGATCTTGTCTATGAGATTTCCCTGAAATAGGTGAGATGTATCTTGTCTATGATATTTGGGAAGATTAAGGATGGAAAATTGTGAGTGATAAGAAATTATGAGAATTGGTGTACAAGAGAAAAATTGAGCTCTAGAAAAATATATATGTCCTTAAAAGCTCTTCCCCAAGTGAAAAAGAAAAGAAAGAAAAATCAGAGCATAAAATGATAGGAAAAAAAAAAAGAGAGCTATTGTGGTTTGAATTGTAAAAACATATGAGAAAGTTAGATGAAGATAGATGGTGATTTTGATATGTTAAGAGTAATCAACTTAATATTTTCTTTTTTGTCACTTGGCCAAAATTCCTTACCTTTCACAAAAAGCCTACATTACAACCAAATGAAAAGTCCTTTCTGATTCTAGATCTTGTGTGCACAATTAAGGAGTAGAGAAAGTAGAATATCAGCAAGCATATGGTAGAAGTAAATCATACATGAAGATCGTATATACATTAAACCTCTAAACACTTGAGTGATGAGTGAAACATTTTTCCTGTGAAGTTCTTCCAGAGTTTACAGATTTTCTAACTTGATTTGGATTGTTTGTGTTTGTAGATATTTCTTACTTGGATTGTGATGAATCTTATGAGGCATTGCACACTTTGATTGCATAAATATAAGATTTATTTTTTTCTTTTAATTGAGGACAATCAAATATTCAAGTTTGTGGGATTGATGAGTTCATATTTTCACTCAATATTAGTTTGATTTATTTATGTTTTCATTGCATTTTAGTTTATTTCCTTTATTTTCACTGCATGAGTCTATTTAGAATGATATTATGCTTGAGGTGCATTGTTTTTATGTTTTCAGGTCAATAAGGTGAATAGTGCCAAAATCACATGGAAAAGGAGTCTGTGTCGACAGACGTAGCCACACGTCGACAGACGTGGAGCACGTCGACTGACGCAGGTATGTGTCGACAGATGTGGAGCACGTCGACCGACGCAGGTGTGTATCAACCGACGCGCACGAGTTTGGACGGGATTTGGGAGATATATCCAATATCTGTCAAGACAAGAAGGATTGAAGACAAATAATATCTTTTTAGGCAGATATATGTAATTTAGGATATTCTGGATTAAGAAATACATCGAATCTAAATCATATTCCTTGTATAATTCAGCCATGTAAAGCCCACATAGACCCTATAAATACCCCCTAGATTAGACCATACAGTATCCCTTTTTCTCTTATTAATCTCAATTTCTGTAGTTTCTTTAGAGTTCTAGTTTTAGTATTTATTTTTATGCAATTTATAATTCCTGTTTTTATTTCTATGCAAGTTTATTTTATTTTAATTATGCCTTATTTTATCCATGTCTAGTTAAATTACTAGCGGATTCTAGGGTTTGTAACAACTGTTTTAGATGCATGTTTAGGATTATTTGATCTGTTTATTACTGATAGTTCTTTATTCCTGTTTTAATTTATAATTCTAGATTAAATAAAGGACCGAGAGGTGAAATTTTATCTAGATGTCAAGCTAACGATAGAAGGACCGAGAGGTGAATATTGACAGTGGGATTAGGAATGCATGATGCGATCTGTACTGTATGACCAAGAAGTACTAGATTGTAGGGATATAATCTGTTGAGCTTATGAGGTTGATTAAAAGGTGTTCTTGAGACCGAGAGGAGATAGTCACTTATTAGTAATCTAGTTATTATTTGCCCAACCCATGAAATAGTAATACTTATCTGATATTCCACTTGTTGCATGAATCTGATTAGTCAGCCCTAGGATCTGTGTTTCTCTTCATTTGATTTAATTCTCTATTTTATTTTTCTTTGCCTAGTTTAATAAACAAATCACTTTTCTAATTTCTCAAATAATCTATCCGAGAACTGTGTTTTAGTACATAGGGCTGTTTCGCATATCATTATCTGTGGGTTGGACATTCCGAATATAAATTTCAAATTGGAGATTCGCTATATAGCAACTGATTGCAACATAACCTGCTACATTACCACCAAAATTGTTTCTCCTATCATGAATGGCAGTACTAGTCGAGACAGTTCACATTGTCTCTACCACTGCATCCTTTGGTGTTATTCAGCTTCTAACTCTGTCTGTCTGATGTCGTTTATTATCTTTTCAGAATACCTTCAGATTTCCAAAGATGTGCGTGAAATAGAAAAGCTTGCAGTCAGTCAGTCAGGCACAGAAACGGAATAGATTGTCCGTGCACACAAATTTTAGTCGTATTACTGCTCCCAGTGGTGATTTAGACCCATTTGAGGGTGAGCTTACCGAGCGTCCCCCTCCTCTTCCCCCAACTCTTATATGTAGAAATGACATTTTTCTCTTGTGATTCATTTTTCCATGCAGGTTTGTATGTTGGTGCTTTTGGCCCTTATGGCACTGAGGTGGTGCAGTTAAGGCGCAAATATGGTAACTGGAATACGAATAGTGACGACCAATCTTCTGGTGTTGATTTCTTTGAGTATGTTGAGGCCGTCAAGCTGACAGATATGTTGCCTTGGCTCATTTCGCACATTGTTGTTTACTTTTTTTTTTACCTTCTTATCAAGTACCTTTCATTGCATCTGTCCAGGTTACATTTCGTGCCAAAATAGGGAAGGTCAATCGTAATGCCAACGGGGAGCGTACCCAGGGGCGGATGCAGCCAAGGGCAGGGGGGG
>JAPKLW010005926.1:0-10942 GCA_026898455.1 Plectranthus barbatus | reverse complement strand
GAGTTTGAGAGAGTTTTTGAAAGATAGATCGTGAAAATTTGAAAGATATCGCATTTCCTAGAGTTTGAAAGATATCGCATTTCCTACCAGAATGGTCCCGCGTGTCGCTCGACACCTGTCGGTCGACACAGCCATTTCGATCGACAGCCCGCATGTCGGTCGATACAAAGGCTTCGCCAGAAATCCTTCACTTGGGCAGTATCATGGTTTTGGCCATAACTTTTGCTCCCGAACTCCGATTGACCAGATTCCAGTTGCATTCGAAAGATAATTCAAATATATTTCTATTTACATGATTCACTAGCTCAGATTCCATGTGTGGAAGAATTAGTGACTGTTTCTTCGAATATCTACTGCTTTCGGTACGAATTCCCAACGATTTTGGCCTCAAACCTGCAAAATCTTACCATGCCAAGCATAAAACCACTCTGGATAGACTCATGCAACAAAAATAAAGGAAATAAGCTAAAACATAATGAAAAACACTAATTAATCAAACCAAATATGAGTGAAAATATGAACTCATCAGCAACACTGCCTTGAAGCTCGTATAGTAGCAATCTCATGAAGCTTTCTGTTCACCCCGGATTGTTTGGAATCCCCAAGGTGTCGGGAATTTCAGAAATTGGTGATAGGAGGAGGGAATTGCCTTGAGTTTGTGGATCCAGGGGTCCGAGGATTGCGTTATGAGCTGACACCGTATCAACCACTTGGAATTTTACGTCGAGGTTTAAACCTCCGTAGTATACAGGTAGTGTGATTTCTCCCACTGTTTGCTATTGATCGGCGTTGAAACCGTACAATGTTATGGTTACCGGCTCTATCTTGCTGGCCGGGATCTGCATTTCCTTTAGGGTTCGTAGGAAAAGGATGTTCGCCGAGCTGCCGTTGTCGATGAGCAGTCTCTTCACCTGACAGTTGGATATTAGCAGGGATATAACAAACGCATTATGATGAGGGTGGATGAGGTCGGGCACGTCATCGCATGTGAACTCGATGGCCTCGTGCTCTGGCGCGAAGTTCGCATTCTGGGTCCCATGATTTAGGGCTCGTCTGGCCCTCATTGCAGCTGATCGGGATTTTCCACTCACCTCCGATCCACCTGTAATGACATGAACCATCCTTTCCGCCTGTGGTGGCTTGTTCTGAGGCTCTGCGCCCTCAGGCGGGTTCGCCTGTTTCCCTCTTGTCCAAGTGTTCTTCCCCTTGTTCGTCAGGTATTCCGTCAGGAATCCGTTCTTTAGCAGTTCAATGACCTCCAGGCATAGTGCCTGACATTTTACCGTCTTGTGCCCGTGGTCGTGTGGAAGTAGCAGAACTTCTTTGGATCGCGCCCTTTTGGGTCAGATTTCATCTTGCCAGGCCATTTCACCGCGTTCCCCAAGTTCTTGAGGACGTTGTTAACCAGATAATTCTGGTCGATGCTCAAATTGTAGGGTATTAATGCCACTTCTCCGACCCTGGGTGTTCGGCTATAGGGATGGTCTTTTCTTGAGCGTCGGTAGTTTTGATAGTCCCTGCGATCCACGTACCTCTAACTCGAGGACTCAGGCCTCGGTCGATCTCATTTCTAGGCCTCGACGAGCTCGGCCGCCTTTTTCTCGTTCATTCGAGCAATCCAGTTCGGTTTGTCCTCTTCCCAATTGGTCTCCGCCCACGCCTGGGCGAGCACAGAGTCCACGTCATAGCATGGGTGGCTGGTCAGATCGCGGTATAACTTAGATGTGATGTCAAGTCCGTTCTTGAACGTGTAGACCGTTGTTTGAGACGGACAATGGGGAATGGACGCGAGTTCATGGTTGAATCGCCCAACGTAGGACCTGAGCTACTCTCCTTTCCTGATGCGCATGCTGTAGAGTGCATCAGAATGCTTGGCCACAAGCCTCCAGTTAGAGTACTGCTTTCTGAAGGTTTTATGCAGCTCTGAAAAGGTTGAGATGGAATTCTTTGGTAGATTGACGAACCACTGGAGCGCCGGGCCTGTAAGGTTGGACCCAAAACTCTTACACATGCATGCCTCGTGGAGGTCCGATGGCACGGAGGTAGTCTGCATCTTTTTCTTGTATAGCACGATGTGATCCTCGGGATCCATCGTGCCATTTTACAGCGTGAATAACGGGGGAGCGAACTTTGCCAGAATGTCTGTGTTAGTGATATCCAGAGTGAAGGGTGAATCGGTGTAGCTGTCACGGGGGATCATGGGATCCGGGGGCAAGGCACCCGGGATCTTGGTCAGCAATGACTTGAACAAGGACATGCGAGCCTCCAAGTGTTTCTCAAAATCACTCCTCGGGTTGGATCGCCTTTCCTGGTCGGTAGGGAGCCGAGGATCCTGCCTCGTCCTTGTCCTCTCATTCGGTGTTCGCTCGGTACTCGTCTGAGGAGGTGGGTCGGTGATGATTACATCGTCGAGTTCGTCCGTGAGGTTTCTCCTTGGGTTGGTTCCTTCGCGATCTGTCGAACCGGGCTCTGATAAGCTCATATTTGTACTCACTTATCTATATTTTTCTCCATTGTTTTAGTTTGTTTTGTTTATATTTTTGCTTATTTCTGTGCATGAGACTATTTTAGAGGATGTTACGCCCTTTGTGGTGAGTTTTGCAGGTTAATAGGGCTAAAAAGAGGTGAAATGATGAGAGAGCCGAGTTACACAGAGTTGCCGCTTCGATTGACACACTGGAAGTCAACCAAAGTTGGAAGACGAGCCAAAATCCTGAAGCAGGACCTCTGTGTCGTTCGACATTGTGCATGTCAGTCGACACAGAGGTCAGATGTCGATCGAAGGCAAGGCAGACGAAGGAGCTCGACATGCATACAGGCGTGTCGGTCGACACACTCGGTGTCGACCGACAGGAAGGACGAAGGAGTTGGTCGACATGAAGGATCATCCTGGATTTTGACTTTCCATGTGTGTCGATCGACACACACTGTGTCGATCGACACAGCCGAGAAAGCAAGATACACCTATTTAGGCAATTTTTGATATTTTAGCCCAATACCCAGATTAGATCTTTTTCACTCCTCTATAAATAGGGAACTCTCTAGCACGGAAATTATCATCTGTAATATTTCATTCAGCATTACTTGTAATTCAACTTTGGAGTTTTTAGCAAGGTTCCTATTGTCCTTGCAAGGTAATAATAAATGTTTTCTTTAGTTCTAGGGCTTTGAATATTCTTTTCTGATGCATGTTTAATTAAAGTCAACTCAATAGCATGGTTTAATTTCCTGAGATTAATTTAATGAATCTAGATTTAAAGAAAGATCGAGAGATGAATTTGGATCTAGGTTTATAGTTATCAATCGAAGGACCGAGAGGTGAAGATTGTTAATAGGAAGAGGGAATTAAATATACTTGTTTTCTGTCTCAAAAAGAAGAATCTTGTGTATGAATTAATTAGATAAATATTGAGATTTGCTAAATTTGTGTTCTTGAGACCGAGAGGAGATAGTCACTATTTAGTAATCTAGGATTTAATTGCCGGACCAAGGAATTTAATCCACTAAAATCTAATCTTGCCCAATTGCTGAGTTGATGGATATTTCATGCTGATGATTAGAATATCTGCCCTAGGATCTGTGTTTTCCTTTATTGCTTTTTAAACCTTTAATTTTTATGCAGTGTTATCTTTATTTTCTAAAACCAAAACCCCTTTTCTAAATTCCTCAAACATCTATGTTCTAACTAATTTTTATGCAGTGTTATCTTTATTTTCTAAAACCAAAACCCCTTTTCTAAATTCCTCAAACATCTATGTTCTAAATCTGTGGCTGGAACTTTGGGTATTTCGTTGCACAGTCCCTGTGGGATCGACCACCTTAGGGTGTAAAAATTTATTTGCTCGCTGCTTTCTGCAGTTATCAGGCTCCTCGATGATTGGACGATTCTTGAGGGTCTCCACCTCCCTGCGCAGCTGGTGGTGTTCTTTCCGTAGCTCGTGATTCGTTCTATGACTCTGGTGTCCATTTCCTTCAGCTGGTGCTGGTTTTCTTCCATCTTTGGGCGAACTGGGCTAGCGCCGCATTCACTGCTTCCAACGAGGGTGTTTGCATCCCTGTTGCTTGTTGTGTTTGTCGGATTAGCTCATCCCGAGAGAGAGACCTGCTGCGAGAGATATTGTTGTGTGAGTTGAGTGTAAACACTTGTGAGATATGGCAGGTCTGACCAATGGCATCTCGCTACCCAAGTTGACAAAAGGCGTCAACTACGATTCGTGGAAAGTGCAGGTGAAGGCTCTATTAGGCTCCCAAGATAACTGGGACGTGGTCGAGGATGGATACGAAGAACCAGAGAGCACCAACGGGTATTCAAATAACCCGCTAAACACATTGAAGGCTGTTCGAGCAAAAGATAAAGCGGCCTTGTACTTACTATACAGGGCTGTCGATGAATCTTGCTTTGAGAAAATAGCCAACGCAAAATCATCCAAAGAAGCATGGGAAACACTTGAAAAGCCAAACAAAGGAGACGAACGAGTGAAGCAAGTCAGACTTCAAACTCTTAGGGGCGAGCTAGAAAACATGAGGATGAAAGAATCCAAAAGCATATCCGAGTTCATTACTCGGGTGGAGACTGTGGTCAACAAATTGAATCAGAATGGTGAGAGTCTTTCTTCAAGCAGAGTTGTTGAAAAGATTCTGAGGTCATTAACAGATGACTTCGAGAATATCATGTGCGCAATAGAGGAATCGAAGGATCTTTCAGTACTCACCCTTGAAGAGCTCGCTGGATCTCTAGAAGCGCATGAGCAGCGAAAGAAAAACAAGAAGAAGGAACCCCTTGAGCAGGTTCTCCACACAAAGGCAACAATAAAAGAAGAGAAGTTGTTCTATGCTCAAAGCACCAGAGGTCGGGGAAGAGGTAGAATTCAAGGGGGCAGAGTGAAAGGAGGACAAGAAAATTAGCAAATCAGCCAACAAAACTGGCGTGGGCGAGGTCAGGCTCGGGGTGGCCGGACAAACACAAACAACAAAATTGAATGCTACAACTGCGGAAAATATGGGCATATTGCCAAAGATTGTTATTCAGTAAAATGTTACAATTGTGGAAAGCTGGGCCATATTTCCAAAGACTGCAGGTCCGATAAGAAAAAGGAAGAACCAACAAACTTCCTTGCCGAAGAAGACGAGGGATTGCTGACAGTAACAAACATCCCAGAAAGCGAGATCAAACCGAGCTGTGGCAATAATACAGTTTGGTATTTGGACACCGGGGCTAGTAACCACATGTGTGGTGACGAGAGTCTATTCAAATCACTCTTAAAAGAGGAGTCTGGATCAGTTTTCTTCGGCGATGCTTCGAAAGTAGCCATCAAAGGCCGTGGAACAATCTTGTATCAGCAAGAAGATGGGCGATTTAGAGAAATGAGGGATGTATACTACGTCCCTGAACTCAAAAGCAATATATTAAGCATGGGACAGATAATGGAGAAGGGAAACACAGTTCTGATGAAGGATCGAGAATTAATTCTGAAAGATAAGTTTGGGAGGCACATTGCTCGGGTAGAAATGAAGAGAAATTGCATGTACAAACTTGAGCTGAAAATAGTTCAAGATAAATGTATGCAACTTGATACGGAAGATGAGGCGATGAAGTGGCATCTTCGATTTGGTCATCTTCACTTTGATGGTTTGAACGAGCTAGTGAAGAAGGAGATGGTGGTCGGGCTTCCCAAAATCGAGTTCAAAAAGAGGTTTTGTGAAGAATGTGTTATCGGAAAACAGACAAGAACTTCTTTCCCAAGAAGTTCTGAATGTAGAGCACAAGAGCAACTTGGATTAATTCACACCGATCTTTGCGGGCCAATAGCTCCGGAATCATTCATCTGCAAGAGATACTTCGTCTCTTTCATCGATGATTTCTCAAGGAAAATGAGGGTCTATTTTCTAAAGGAAAAATCAGAAGTGCTTGAAACCTTCAGAAAATTCAAAGCGATGGTGGAAAAAGAAACAAGCAAAGACATCAAAGCGGTTCAATCTGACAGAGGAGGCGAGTTCACTTCTGCTGAGTTCAATGAATATTGCAGGGAACACGGGATCAAACGCTTCTTAACAGCTCCATATTCTCCGCAGCAAAATGGCGTGGCAGAATGAAAGAACCGAACCCTTCTCAACATGGTTCGAGCTATGTTGAAAGAGAAGAATATGCCAAAGAAATACTGGGCAAAGGCGGTGCAGTGCGCAGTCTATGTGCAAAATAGATGTCCACACGCAAAGCTAGGCAAGAAGACATCGTAGGAGCTTTGGAGTGGTAAGAAGCCGAGTGTTTCTCATCTGAAGGTATTTGGTAGCATTGCCTATGGACAAGTGCAGAGCCAGAACAAAACAAAACTGGATGACAGGAGCAGAAAATACATCTTTATCGGGTACGACGAACATTCTAAAGCTTACAAATTGTCCGACCAAACACTAATAAAGAAAATTATCTGTTTGGGAGCGGTTTTTTCCACCTAAACAAAATGTACTGCTAGCTTTATGTATTATTAAAATCCAACTCTTTTTCCAAAACCCTCTTACAAGGAAATTGATGAACATGACATTGATGAATATATTTTTATTTACCCATTAACCAACATTGTTAATGCTCGAATTTAGGAGATAGGAATTAAATAAGAATACTCAATAAAATTGTAAGGAAATAACTATTGAAGTAATGATGTACACTTGATTGCGAAATAAGTTCAGATATTTAATGCTTTTATTGCCATATTAAATGTTGAATTCAATGTGTCTTAGTACAATAAATATGACTCTATTTATAGGGAATGAATGCAGAGAAGTGACTATAAATGAAGAGTCTCAATTCTTCGAACGAACTGGTGCCTCAAACAGTTGCGTCCACTCGGTTGAGCTGGCTTCATCTTTTTGTAATTCGGCTTGGCTACTTAGCTTTACTCGAAGTCCGAGCAGTTCAGCTTGGTAGATTGGTAGCTCGGTCAAGAACAGCTCGGCTAGACAGCTCGATCACGTAGATCGATCTTCCGAAATACTCGCCTTGGACATTTATTTCAGTTCTTTGGGCTTCCCCCAATGGGCCTTCTTCTTTGATGGATCAATGATGGGCTTGCTCATTCTTGAGTTATAACAATAGCCCCCAGCTTTCGTCCGAACAACATAGAGTTCGGCGAAGCCGAAGTAATTAGAGTCCTGTAAAAAATCAAAGAAGAAAGATTTTTCCCTACTCCGAATTATGTTCGGGGATGTTCAAGAGATAAGATTATTCCCGTATCGTGAGACATAGCTCGATGAGATTTAGGAATATTTTTGATTTTGGGTATATCTGCGAAGCTTAATAGTTCGAGCTTTTAGAACAGGGGACTGGGTACTTCGGCAAGTCTTCCAGAACACTCAAGAAATTAATGCTGGAAAATTAAGACCGAGCTGGGAAGGACCCTACATAATTGAAATCGTAGTCAGAAACGGAGCTTATCGACTAAAGACTCCCGAAGGAAAGTCAGTCCCGAACGCATGGAATATCAAGTATTTGAAGAAATTCTGCTTTTAGATTTCATGAGGCTTCGGACCACCAACTTGTTTAAAATGTTGAGTTGTACTCTCAAAAATTGTAAAAATAGTTCGGTTGTATAGTTAGTTCGAATCAAAACTCCTGTACAGTCTTTGAGTTGATTCGAATCAATACAGATCGAATGAAAATTCAAGTTTTATACATGCAATTAATCTTTGTCCAAGTTCTAGTTCTGTGCAAAAATAGTTCAACCAAAATAAGAACATTATTGAACAAAAAACAAGATGCTTCTATTTAGATTAGAAGATTGTTTACAGCAAAACAAAGAAGAGTACGGTTCTGATCAAATTACAAAATTCATTGAAAAAGTTCAAGGCACGGGGTTTGGATTGGACTCTTGCTCGACCGTCTGCTTCGGGTTCGGTTCATCGGGCTTCTCCTGCTCATTCCTATCCTGCTCATCTTCCTTCAAATTATCCTCCAGACGCTTCAAGAAGTCTTCCTCGGATTCCTTCTGTTTGGCTTCGTCATTCTATTCATCATCAGATCCTTCCGAGATGACCGGAGTAGAATAAATAAAGTTAAGGTCGAGCTCTGGATGTTTTGCCCCTACTGCTACCTTAACTTTCTTACGGACGAGCTCTTATTCCCACCCTCCCTCTGTCGACGATGATCCACATGGTGAACATCAAACTCACCTCTCTGAATTATTTGCTGTGGCATGCGCAGATCGAGCCTCTTCTCATCTCTCAACATTTTCTACCCTACGTCGATGGCTCTCGCCCTGCTCCGACTCGCGACCTCGCTGATGCTGCTGGACGTCTAACTCCTAATCCTGCCTACACCAAGTTGTATTCTCCGGATCAACTAATCAAATAATTTTTGGTGTCCACTCTGACGAAAGAATCGATGGCGACGATCATTGGTTGCAAAATCTCTTACGAGGTTTGGACTGCTCTTTCTCGTTCGTACAGCCATGCCTCTAAAGCCCGTGCATTAAGTCTGAAAGACGATCTTCTCTCCATCAAGCGCGGTGACAATCCTGTTGCGGAGTATGGTCAGCGCTATAAGCTATTGTGCGATCAGCTTTCGGCCATTGGGCATTCCATCGATGCATCCGACAAGTTGCATTGGTTTCTACATGGTCTAGGGCCCGCGTTTGCATCGTTTACTGCTGCTCAGCTCGCTATTGAGCCACTGCCCGGATTTGACACTATTCTTGCTCGTGCAATCAGTCATGAATTATTTATGAAGACCACTGATGCTGCTCCTGTCTCATCCGTTGTTTCCTTTCACACGACGTACTCTAACCGGGATACCCAATCTCAGGCCTCTCGTGGTAAGTCTCAACAAAATTGCAACCATCATCGCTCGAACAACAACCGACGACGTCCATGGTGTTACTTTTGTCGTGACACTAACCATGATGCTTTTGATTGCCCGCATCGGTTCGATCGCTCCTTTGATAGATCTTCGCGGCCTCCTCCTCCAGCAGCAAATCTCATTGATGCCTTCACAGTCGGCTGCTCGATCACACAGCCCTATGTCTCTGATTGGTACCTTGACACGGGCACCTCGGCTCATATCACTGCTGACTCTACTACTCTTGGTGATGTCGCTGAATATTCCGGTTCTGATAAAGTAACCGTTGGTAATGGAATTCGCTTACCTATTACTTTCACTGGTTCTTCTACTCTATCTCGTTTTATCCGATTAAATGACATCTTGGTTGTTCCTGGCATCACCAAGAAATTATTGTCCGTGAGTAAACTTTATAGTGATAACCTCGTGCAAGTTTTGTTTACTGACTATGGCTTTCAGGTTTAACATCGGGACACCGGGTAAATAATCGCCACAGGCAGCCGTGAGCATGGCTTATATGTGCTGGACTCTCGCCCCTTAGCCCTCTACGCCGCTTCTTCGAACTCTCCTCCCCGAGCTTCCTTCGAACTTTGGCACTATCGCCTTGGGCATCCAGCACTGGCAACCATCTCTTTATTGCATAGGTTGAACTTAGTTTCTGTTTCCTCTTTAATCCCTAAACCTGTTATTTGCACTACTTGCCAGCTTGCGAAGAACACTCATTTACCATTTTCTAAATCAAATAAACGTGCCTTGCACCTATTAGATCTAGTTCATTATGATTTATGGGGCCCGACGCCTATTGTTTCTTCTTCTGGTTTTCGATATTATGCAATTTTTATCGATGACTACTCTCGTTTCTCCTGGTTTTATCCACTGCGTGCAAAATCTGATTTTTATAAAACTTTCACTCATTTTAAATCCTTAGTCTAAAACCAGCTTTCTTGCACAATCAAACAATTTCAAAGCGACGGAGGAACGGAATTCACAAATTCTAGGCTCCAAAATCTCTTTACAAAATCCAGAATCCATCACTTAATTTCCTGTCCCTACACCCCAACTCAAAATGGTCGAGCAGAACGTAAGCACCGTCATATAACCGAAATGAGGTTAACTCTCCTTTTTCACTCCTCCACACCTCTATCTTTTTGGGTCGAGGCTTTTAGTACAGCCGTATACACCATAAACCGTCTTCCTACACCAGTTCTTGCAAATAAATCATCATTTCAGCTAGTATATGGCCGACACCTATCCTTTGAATCCTTCCACCCATTTGGTTGCCGTGTATACACATGTCTTCGTGATTATACCAAAAACAAATTCCAGCCTCGTAGTCTTCCCTGTGTTTTCTAGGATACAGCTCCGCTTACAAAGGATTCCGATATCTAGATCCCTCTACCTCTCGCTTATACACTACTCGACATGCTCGGTTTGATGATCTTCACTTCCGGTATGTCTCTGCCAGCGTTGCATCATCTCTATCTTCTCTCCACATGTCTGAGTTCCTGGATACCTCCTCATCTATCATGTACACCCTAACATCTCCCCTCCCCACCTCCCCTCCCTCAAACTCGGTCTCCTGTCGTTTCTGTCCTGCTGATGAACAGCCCCCAGCCGCTCCAGTCCGTCCAAATCCACCACCTACTGCCACTGTCGAACCACCACCTGCTGCCGCTGTCCCTCCACCCGTCGTCGAGCCCCCAGCCCCAGTCCTCTGCACACATGCCATGCAAACACGTGCTCAGTCTGGTATATTCAAAACCCAGTACCCTGTTGATATTAATTATATTTTGGTTTTCTCTTCTTCCACTTTTTTAGCTGAACCTCGAGGAATTAAGTCAGCTCTCAAGGTTCCGGAATGGACTCAAGCCATGCATGAAGAACTTACCGCGCTTCATACGAATAATACCTGGGTTTTGGTGCCACGTCCCTCGCATGCGAATGTCGTTGGATCAAAATGGGGTTATTGCACCAAATTTCTCGCCGATGGAACGGTTGATCGATACAAAGCCCGCATTGTGGCTCAAGGGTTTAGTCAACTTCCTGGGTTGGATTTCACGCACACCTTCAGTCCAGTTGTTAAGGTATCAACTATACGCATTCGCCTATCCATTG